>JARLTB010000371.1:680000-732500 GCA_030141615.1 Unio pictorum
GGGTTAGCCGTCATTACGGCGAAATGTGAATTCAACAAGCACTGTGCTACTGTGCAGGGTTTGCATTTTTTTCTCGTGCGATTACATGTTTCGTGAATTATTACAAAATGCAATATAGTTTGAGAGATTATGCTAAACTGATCTTGTTTTCCAAACTTGCCTGAGTTGTGATGTTTATATTTACATACATTTTAATGTTTTTAACTTAACTAGCAAAGCTCACTTTTAGTCGGCAAGGAATATCTCGAGTGAAATTTAATATTAATTTCTGTTATCTAACTACTTAGTAAAAACAGCTACAAGAAGTAGCATTTCAAATTCTCTAAACGTAATTAGTCATATATGATCCTGACTGAAATGTCCTAGCATTGAAACTAGTCATGTGATCAACACAGAATTGCACATCTTCAAATGTTTTGTTCATTATTATACAATGTCTGTCCCAAGTGATGTTTATCATTAAAGTATACTGAGCAGTCATAAACTTAAACTGGAAGTCAGCCATAAGAACTAAATACGGTCTTCTTTAAGTAATATCTGTAATATCGGTCATCTTAAATGTAAATACATGATAATGTAAAAGTCATACGAATTATCATTTACTCTATAGAAAAGAGTAATCATAAAGAAATTCAACTCATTTCAATACTTTAATATATATTATCTCAAAGCATTAGCATATCCAATGCAAAGCAGCGTTTTTGCTATCACATCTTGCTGAATTATGTTCTTCATTGTCCTCACAAACTTTGAAATGCGGTAAACGATTCAATATTATATATTAATTATAATTGTTTTTCTTTTGGAAGAAGTAAGTTTCTTTTGTTTTGTTGTCACATAAACATATTTTACCGCTATGCATTTACTTGTATTAGATTTAAAATGAACTTGAGTCATTAGTAACGTCTGCAAAATCTGTTCATACTAACATTGGGAAGGTAAAATCAACAATCGCGCTATTGATCAGTTTTATGATCATACGTAATCTGATACAGCCGTATGTGTTAATGTGATCGTCCTGAATACGATAATACGTGTATCTTCCTTGTTGCATGCAGCGGTCGAAGATTTGTTACAGAAACGTCAGATAACTACTTACGCCTGCGTAAGTACATTTATGGGTGGCGTGATGAGGTTGGGTCTAGATTTTACAGTATTATGTGGGAACAAAGAGCTGGGCAGAGAAGGGTCAATCGAATTGCGCCCTGTTGGTCACATGGGTTCATTGGCCAATCAGGGGTCAGGGCCTGCAACCGCGCACAGTTATTTGACTTGTAATCAGCGTCCTTTTCAACTTAACTGCAAAGCTGTAGAGACGCTATCCTGGTTCCAGGGAAATATTTTAAGCGGAATTTTAAGTCCCACCTCCGCCCATATACAACCAACCATTTTTTTCCCCATATAATCTGCATATATTAAATACATGTTTATCACTGTTGGTTTATGTCGAATGGTAGTAGTTTCGCAATTTATCGTGTGTATATGTTTACAATTTCAAAGACTTGATCTTTATTATGTATGTTGTAGTTTTAAATTTTATCATATATGTGTAGATGTATAAAATTTCACACGCTTGATCTTTATTATATAGTTTCGCATATTATCGTGTTTATACGTATACAATTTCTAGCACTTGATCTTTACTATGTCTGTAAGGGCGGTCGGAGCCCAAACGTTCAAGCACTTGAGCTTCATTATGTATGTAAAGTATGCATTTGTATATCTTTTGACTATAATTATGTTTTATTTCTACATATAATATATAATGAAGTCACTGAAAGTGGCCTGCAGCAACAATTATGTAGTTTATTATTATTTCTTCCCTGATGCTGAACTCTAACAACGTTCACGTTGCAATGTCATTCCTGGGTCATTTAGGTGTCTCCTCGGGCTATAAACAAACGCCTAACCATAAACGTTAATTATCGATATTCCAAAAAAAAAATATGTCCAGGTGAAGGATTTGTTGTTATCTGTCAAGAGGAGAATACACTTTTTTAGCCTGGAAGTAACAGGCTACAACAGTCTTTAACGCTGAAATTATTATTTTAAGATTAGCAAGTTATTTGATTTAATTACGTTTAAAATGGTTGCTCCAGGAAGAGTAAACGTTGAGGTATAAAGTTATGCCGATAGTCGTGAAAATAGGAACATGAGAGAATATATTCGCTTCCTGGACTTTGCGACTGACAGCGTGTGCAATATCTTTGGTTAAAGCAAACATTTGTTCACCTACTAGTTTCAACGGAACACCGATGATTTGCTGGTCTAAACTTAATTAAAATTTAGATGTATAGTGTTTTGAAATGAAAAATAAATATTCTCGATATCAAAACAATGTTTTAAATAACCTGTAATTCAATAGTTATGATGCCGTATTGATATTAGCTTGCATGTATATACATTTACCGAATTTGTCAATGTACCATAATGACAGAATATCTTCTTCAACTGCCCTTGTATTGTCCTATAATTATCACCGAACTGTTTGTATAAGAGTGAATATATATAGTAAAATATGTCTTCTTCTTACCCACTAACCATTCGGGCCCAGTAATTTAAGTAAGATGAAACGAACAAGTGGTATCGAGATACATTTAAACGTGTATAACGTTATTAGGGCACATCAATACAAGTAGTTTATTTATCACCGTGGTAATTTGAATAAAGTGTTATGCCCAAGAACACGCCATATCATAGATCCAGGGAATTCCAGTGATATTAGTACAACCAGAGACCTTTCAGTAGCAAGGATGGCACGAAAACCACTGATCTAACGTGGCTTCTGCTTCCATGTGTCACCTGTTACAAAATGATTTCCAGCGTATTTGGGCTAAATATAATCAACTAAAGGTAGATAAGGAGATTCACAAAATATATATCACAATTGTAAGCTTGACTAGGAAATCACATAAGTTTCATTATTTATCTATTGAGAGGCTCTGAGTCAAATAAGGTACCTCGAGACTGGTAGTTCTTCCTTGAATCGCCAATTCAAGGTATATATGTGGGAAACACGTACATGTAATGAGAAGTCTAGAGGTCGACCAATTGATATAATTGACTAATATCCTAAAAGTGTAAATTTCACTAATAATTATATCTGCTGCATACATGCAGTTAGAACCTTTAAGACCGAAACCAAAAAAATTCACATAACTGTTTCCTAAAAGATAAACCGGAAGAAATAGAAAAAACCAAATGTAATCGGTGAGAAATATACTTAGTGTACGTTGAACATTCGTTGTGTGAATGAAGAGGCAACGTTCCCCAGTTGCCAGAAATTTATGGAGTTAAATTATTGACTCTAATTCATTGTAATTTATACGACATAAAAACACAATGTACCAGCTCAGTCTAATTGAATCTGATTTTGTTAACATCTAGGGAGACCAAAACCCTGTGTACTTCAGCTAACAAACATCATTAACGTATCAACATATCTTTCATCTAAATTATTGATATTAGCATTGTAAAAACGAGCACAATGAGCATATGAGAGGTAAAGTTCGTTTTCTCTAGATACTTAATGGGTATATACTGTTTAGATACTCCATTATCTATTTGTCTTAGGTGACTCGGTTGGCCAGACTATAGTGCTCGCCTTTTTTAGGCCTCTTTCCAAAACGCGAAAAGGGATTTTTCTATGCCAATATTTATCACAAGCACAATCAATGTAAGGCAACATTCACATAGTTATGGTCGTGATGATAGACTCAGATAAATTAGTGAAGATTTGACAACTGTACACCGTTTACAGATACAGTGTGTTGGAAAACCATGAGTGAATATATTATAAACCACCATAAACAGAAAATTAGATACGAGTACAAATGGCATCAGATAGAACCAGTGTTGTCAACATCATTTGTAGGCCTCAGGAAAAATTATCCAGGCGGCCGCTATACATTAGAAATAAAATAGCAGCACACCCGCTTAACTTTTTTGGTCCATATAATACCCAGTATGTAGACATTAATATAACTTGTGTGGATGTATGATCCATTTCTGAAAAGAGTTGGACGGGTGGGTGTAAGGTATTATTATGTGGCCACAATTACACGTTTGGAAAAATCAATGGTTAAAAAGGAGAGAGAGAGAGAGAGAGAGAGAGAGAGAGAGAGAGAGAGAGACAGACAGAGACAGAGACAGAGACAGACAGACAGAGAGAGAGAGAGTAAATTGATAACAGTCACACTTGTATATTATCTGCATTTTGTGGGCTTTCATTTTTTACAGGCAAATCTTTGAGGAATATAATTGTTTGATATGTGATATGCCCTATTTTTGTGTTCTTTGTTACCTGCAAGTCAGACAATTTAACACCTTCATTCATTAAAATACAGTCAAGGGGAGGGGCGATAAGAAGAGAGTCAATATACAGTATTACAAAGCAAACAATACTCGAGGAAAATGTATTGTTGTAAAACAATACTCGAGGAAAATGTATTGTTCAACGCAAATATTCATGGGCTGGCATATTACTGTCTTCTACTATCTTCAGCGATCTATAATGACTGACAATGTTATTCTATTTATGTAAGACATGTAGGTCACTTGAGTTGACCTAAGAAAAAAGCGCATGACCGTACCGGATGCGTCTATGCGTTAGGTTTGACAGCTCAAAATTGATCACTGGTATTGGTCAGTGTTGTTATATGAGAAACCTTGCCAGCGTTTAACTTGGGGATTCCCCATTTCTTTCTTCGCCAGTTATACAGGCGGCCATATATAGCCTATGAAACCATAACAGCAACAAATCTATATCTTTCAGCCTTGTTTGTTCTTCGCTCTCTCATTTTTTACACCATGCTAACTTTGTCCTTAATACAGCTTTGATCGTTTTTATGCATGTCCTTGGTATGACGTGTTTGCAATGAAATTGGTTTCAGTTTCATTATGGTGATAACACAGAAACTGTTTCCACCATTACCTGAAGTAAAACAATCAGATATAACTGCGACTCGGTACGGCTGAATGGAATTTGTGTATATTCTAAAACGTATATCCAATTGCGATTCAAAATGCATCTTCATTGCCAGTCCACGGGAAATTCTAAATCGAATGTCTAAAAATTAATGTCGATCACCTAAATGTTCTTAACGATCGATCTTCAGCTAATTTCAATAACTCAGAAATGATTATACGTTAAGGAAACTAACATGTATTCCAGTGTGTTTCAAGGGAGTCAGTTACCACACTTACTGTACTGTATTCATTCATATTTTGATACAGGAAGTTTAATACACGAACCATGTATGAAGTGTTTAGCTCCATGACTCACCTAAGCAAAGTGAAAATATCGTATATGTCGGGATGATATCATATCCGTGTTCTCGGTTTTCCTAATAACTTCGTGAAGCATATGCAATAATGACATTTAGCCTTCAGGTATAATTTCTAAACAAAATGTTGCACCCCAACTCGCACATACACAAACTATTTACTCACGAAAATACATGAAAAGGAGAGGCAATACATAACAAACGTGATAGGTTGTATGTTGGCTGCAGTTAGCGAATTCATCCTACGAGTTTCAAGTTCACACATTTCATTATCAGCATGTGTTATCCTTGACAAGGTATGGTCAGTGTACTGCGTGCCCACTGCGGATCTAGTTCCACGCAGTGTTAAGTAAAGGAAGTCTTAATATTTAGACAATACCGCGAATTAGAAGAAGGAAACAATCTTCGCAATTTATGTCAGGCCAAACTTCTTATATCACATGGGTGTTTAATCTCATAAATTATGGTGCAAACTATACTATTCCAATATGGTATCATATCATGGACAAGGCGTGTCGCTTCATGGTCTCATGTCTTTATTTTCATTTATTTTAAATATTTTTAATATTTCTAGTGTATAGTAATTTATTCGTATATTTATGTATTTATTGTTTCAGGGGTGAGGGAACGTTTACAGGGAAGATCAAGGGCATGCTTAAGACAAATTTCATTAGCATGTCACTGTGCATTACAAACAGTAATGCCAATCTTTATTGACATGATTAGCATAATAATTCGTCTTTATAGGCAATGCTAGTTTGTGAGCGTTACTCACAAGACTGGATTTACAAATATGTGATCAACGTGTGCAACACAAAACAATATACGAAAGAACGTTTGAGTCATAATGAACCAAACTCATACGACAAAATTATGTATCTCTCAAAAAAAGTATTTTCTTTAACGAGTGCATAAAGAAGCAAACACATATTATAAGCATGCTGTGCTGCGTTAGGTCTATATAACGTTCAGGATAGGGATGTTTTTATAATTAATTGTTCAATAGTGTTGAGCGTATTAAAGAAATTACTCTAAAATTAAACCTTGACAAATTGATAAAAGGGATTAGCAACGCGTCTAGACAATTTAATTCATATATTACCCCGAAATGAAAATACCCGTCGCTTAATAGTCAAGTGAGACTGAGGCAACGTATTTAGATACATATATATATATATATATATATATATATATATATATATATATATATATATATATATATATATAACGACATTAATGTTCGCAAATGATTCGTTGGCTTAAAAATATTGAACAAAGTGATTATCTACTACATACCACAAGCACGTTCCGGAAGAAATTCCAGGCCACTCTTCAATCATCCGATTTAAAGAAAGAAAAAGTCATCGAGTTACATATGTACACCACTGGTAAATAACCAATCTATTTTACTTATCTGCGTACCTGTCTTCTACATGTACAATAGACATGCTCTGATATATACTAAATTCTAATATACGTACCGAACAACCATACAATCCATGCACATATCACATGATAATATAACCTAGTCCCTTGAAATGAAATTATCTTTACAACTATGCAAACATGAACTGATATGCATTGCAAGACCACATTGTAATAGGTAAGTGACAGACGGGTGTACATGTGTAACTATATATGAGGATAATATTGGCATGTATGCATCGGTATTGGGTTAGTTTCGTTCGCACAATCGTTATGAACATTATTCGTTTCGAAGCAAGGTCAGGCTCACGAGGTTACATCCATCAATGACAATAGTGAAATATGGAAACATAAAAATGCAAGAAACTGGAGTTATAAGTTAATATGACACCAAATGTTTCGCTTTGTATAAATGTTAACAAGTTATGAAGGTTTCATAAAAATGCGATCGTCGCTTTGATAGTCATTTGCATATATAATTATCTGGTCCCTAGAAGAAGAAAAAAATATAATAACACTTATGAAACTATTTTGTCATCAATCGATGTTAAGACACACTGCGAATAATCAGACTATATTCATTTAACATGTTTGACAAGCAAATCCAGGTATATAGTGTAAAATGGATTCCAATGCACACGTACGCACACAAATACATACATATATCCAAACTTTTACACTTGTGAGATACGAGTATGCAACATTACAAATCCATAAACACAAAATATAATATAACTCGAAGTGATATTTTTATGAAACATATGTGAATACTGATCATCCATCTGTCTTCGGTTTGCAAACTTTAAAGACATATTGTAATTGCTTGTTGTTCGAAGACCAATTTACATCATTAACTGGTCGGAATTCCGCTATCGCGTAAGTTGATGATCGGTCCAAATGTATTATGAGCTGAGCCAACGCTAGGAATAAAATAATAAATAAATTTAAGCCTGTATGCTTAACATCCGTCTGACATAATATGTTCAACGTCTTAAACTAATATGTTCCGAATCTCATATGGGTTGTCTATGGTCGGTGCACAAATATGTGTCTTCTTCCAAATAGTGTGATTCTCATTTAAAACAATGCATTCGTCATCCCAAAGTTGGGAAGCTTGTATGAATTAGACTGACAATCATGTACTTAGGACGATTTGTCCAGGTGCTCATTAGTTGTGATGTGATGTCAAGACAAACAGTGGTTTCGCTTCGGGTAGATCTTTCCATAATTCAGCTGCTGCAGAAGAAAATATATCAAGTGACTTGGTCTTCGAGTTTCACTGAGGACCGATATGTGGTACATGAACTAGGATTAAGGTGAAGCAGGCAGTGTTTAAGGCGCCTTTCTTTAGACCATTTCCTATGATACGGGAGAAATCAGTGTGATCCCAATGTGATCTGCATGCGTCCATATCGAAACACCCTATTGGACAGGCGCAGTGACAGCGTATTGCGTAAAGCCACCGTTATATGATTTAATCGTAGTTAATATGTAAGGGGTATTGAATCCCATATCGCCAGGGATAGCAATAACCGATAGTCCAATCTCCATGGCGATTGAAACTAGGTCGCAAGCTGCAGAGTTTAAGAACGCTTTGCCAAAACTAAAAGTACCCGATGCCATACAAATGATTAATAAAGGGATATTAATTAAGGTGCAAACTAAAGTCGAGTCGTTGTCAGCAATTAGAAAGAAAACCGCCTAGGGGAAAGTCATTAAATGCAAAGGTGGGTGTAGCCATAGATTCAAAAATAACAACAATAGTTTGCATAGGAAGCATACTACTCGTGAAGGCAGACGATTTACACAGGTAGTGGTGCCACATAAATAGATACCGCATGTGTTGAAGTTAGCATACGACTCAACGATGGGGGTCATCTGGGGTATACAAAAACCAAACACCGAGTATTTATGGAATTGTATGGCCAGGTGCACACGGTGATGTAACTAGGTATTGCAGATCCTGCGATTGAAACTCCATTAAAACGCATGGCGATATATATTGTGTGTCCGTTAACACCCATTACAGATCGAAATAATTGGTACATCTTGACCATGGTCGATTATGTAACCAGGTACCCGGATACCATCGCTCTACCATTTATCGAAACTGAGCGAGTGGCCGAAGCCTTAGTGGAAATGTTTAGTAGGCTAGGGATACCGAATAGATTCTGAAAGACTGTGGGTCACAGTTCACATCAGAACTCATGGCAGACGTTAATAGACTTCTATCGATCTGGCAATTATGGACCACTCCGTATCACCCAATGTACAACGGGCTAGTTTAAAAGTTCAACGGAACACTCAAGCAAATGTTGTGACAGAGGTGCGCAGACCGGTCGAACGATTGGGAAAGATATCTTCATGCAGAACTGTTCGCATACCGAGAGGTTCCATAAGATAATCTAGGGTTTTCGCCTTTCGAACTCTTATATTGGAGAACGGTGAGAGGGCCGATGAAAATTATGCCAGCTATGATCGGATGAGGCAGCAGTTGACGAAATTCGAACCACATACCAGCACGTATGTGATTTGAAGGACAAGCTAAAGGAGACTGATACAAGAGCCCACGAAACGTTAAGGCAAGCTAGCAGTCGCACAGCTCGGTATTATAATTCGAAAGCGCACGATAGAAAATTCAAAAAGGGGGACAAAGTTTTGGTTTTACTTCCGACTGATCAAAACAAGTCCGTTTTACAGTGTAAAGATCCGTATACCGTCGTAGATGACAAGGCAAGGATGGGATATATAATTGTTGCAGAGGGAAACTCCCTCATGTTCCATGCTAACTTATTAAAACACTATTACGATCGAGAAAATGCAAATACAGAAAAGGGAGTTTTAAATGTGGTCAGTGTAGCTATCATCGAGACTGAGGAGGGACAAGAGTCAGTTCCAGGGCTTAATTTGAATTTATTGCTGGAGTATGAGATGGGGAAGACTGTAGAATGTCACAGAAAGGAGGACCAGGATCTCGTTGAAAAATACTCAGACTATTTTCCTGACAAACCTGGTCAAACCGATGTTCTAGCACATCGTATTAAACTTACGTCACGTGAAAAAATTCGGGTTCACGGTTACCCTAAACCTCATGCATGCAGAAATATGAATTCAACACGCACTGTGCTACTCTTCAGGGCTTGCATTTTGTTGTCTCGTGAAATTACATGTTTCGTGAAATATTACAAAAGGTAATATATTTTGACAGATTATGCTATACTGATCTTCTTTTCAAAACTTGCCTGAGTTGTACTGTTTATATTTACATACATTTTAATGGCTTTTAACTTAACTAGCAAAGCACACGTTTAGTCGGCAAGTAATATCTAGAGTGAAATTTAATATTAATTTATGTTATCTAACTACTGTAAAAACAGCAACAAGAAGTAGCATTTCAAATTCTATAAATGTAATTAATCATATATGATCCTGACTAAAATGTAATGTAACTAGCCTTGGAGTTAAATTATTGACTCTAATTCATTGTAATTTATACGATATACAAACACAATGTACCAGCTCAATGTATTGAATCTGTTTTGGATGCCATCAAAGGAGGTTGCAACCCTGTGTACTTTGGCTAACGAATAGCATTAACGTATCAACATATATTTTATCTAAATTGCTGATATTAGCATTGTATAAAAAGAGCACAATGAGCATGTGAGAGGTGAAGTTTGTTTTCTCTAGATACTTAATGGGTATATGCTGTTTAGATACTCCAATAACTATTTCTCTTAGGTGACTTGGTTGGCCAGTCTATAATGCTCGAAGCTGTAGGCCTCTTTCCGAAAGTCGAATAGGGATTTTTCTACGCCAATATTTATCACAAGCGCAATCAACGTAGGGCAAAATTCAATAAATGGTCATTAGCATAGTTTATGGTTGTGAAGAAAGACTCAGACAAATTTGTAAAGATTTGACAAATGTACACCTTTTACAGAATTAGAGTGTGTTATAGGAAGAGAACCTTGGAAAGATATTTGACAGCTAGAGTCTGTCAACACCTTAATGGCTGTGTTTATTTTCCAATGGCTGACTGGATTTGGACTTCTTCCTGCCTTCAGATAATGCACACATTTTAATTAATTATAATGCCTTATCTCTGGCCCTTATGAAAACCAGAGCTGTGTGGTACAGCAGTTAGTTAAGTTATGGGCTTGGTACTGTAAGGAACACTGGAATTGTTTGTATCTAGTTTTTGTGAAAGATTTTAGCTTGATTTTACATAAAGTTTAAGGACCCTTACTTGGTGTTTGTGTGTCCTTTGGAACCCGAATGTAACATTTTGGTGGCAGCGGTATGGATTCCAAATCTTCTGTGTGAATTATTTGGAATTGTTCAAAACGTTGGAATTGTATTTCACAATTCTGAAAGCTGTGAATTCAGCGAGTCTTTGTATGATATTAGCAGTGACTGGTTATACTGTGTGTATAATGTACAGTTGTTAATTGCTAAGTGTGACTGGTTGTACTGTGTGTATAACGTACAGTTGTTAATTGCTAAGTGTGACTGGTTGTACTGTGTGTATAACCTACGGTTGTTAATTGCTAAGTGCAAATTGTGTATCACTGTAACGAGTGTACACGTATAAGCCCAGAAAATTCTTAGAAAAGAAAAACTAGCCCAGTGGCTGTGGATACAGTGATAGAACTTACAGTACGTACATATAGTTTGTCATTATGTCGGTTGCTGATGACGTAGAAGTTGAGGGAGCAATGATTGCTTCAGGAACGATTTTTGAAGAGCACAGTATTGCAAGGGATCGAACCAGAAGGAAACAGCAAACGAATTTGATGCAATTTACAGATATTGAAGGAGACTTCAGTGGTGAAGAAGCAGATAATGTGGAAATAGAGGAAGAGTATCCTGTAAGAACAGTAAGGAAAACACAGAGCAAACTAAAAACATCCAAGAACACCAACAAGAAAAATGAACAAGACAGGCTACAGTTAGAGAGGGAATGCGCAATCGAGAGACAAAAATTAGACCTGGAAAGGGAGAAGTTGCGAATGGAGCACAATCTTAAACTTAAAGAGCTTGAGCTAGAGATAGAAAGAGTGAAACACCAGAAAGACTCAGATAAACGGAACGACAGCCTTCCTTTCAGGGTCAAACTTCAAACTTACAATCATCTTGCGAAAGAAGATATTCTTACATTTCTCTCAGAATTTGAGGCCGTGGCTGATCATGCAAAATGGGGGGAAGAAATGAAAACCCTGCAACTGAGAACGCTGCTGACAGGAGAGGCGAGAGAGGTAGCACAGCAAACTAGCAAGAGCTATGTAGACCTAAGAAAGGCCCTGTTAGATAGGTTTGGAAAAAGACCTCATGAGTATTTTAGCCAGTTAGTTAGCATAAGAAGGGATGCTAACGAGACATACAGAGGTTTGACGGCACGTATAGAGCAGTATTTAACACGTTTCATTGATAGTCGTAATCCATATAGATGTTTAGCTGATGAGTACTTCTTGAAGGCTCTCCCGCCAGTGCAGGCCCAGTGGATAAGGCGTAATAAGGGCAATGGGTCGGTGGTTGATGCTGCTGAAGACTATGTTTTGCCCATCAATGATAGCAAGTTTGACCCTAAGCATAGCCGACAACAAGCGAAAGTAACATCAACGAAATACCTGTCCACACGTAAGAATATGTAGTGCTATCGATGCAGGCAGTGGGGACATATTGCAAGTAATTGTCCAACAGATGACATGAAACATCGTGGTAACCCAGCAACTTGTTTCGTTAGGCCAACAATTGGTGAAAGGCTTATTTCGGAAACAGGATGTGTAAATGGGCGTGAGATCATGTTTGTGAAAGACACTGGCTCCGATATGACCTTAATAAGAGAAGATCTCGTTGACGAGAGTTGCAAGCTGGAGGGGCACCAAGTTACGTTATATACAGCAGTGGGTCAGCCATTTACTGCACAGTTGGCAGTGGTAAATATCAACACAACGTATTATAAAGGACCAGCACAAGTGGGTCTTGTTCCAAATTTAGCCGCTGAAGCCCTATTAGGGATGGATATACTTAGCAAGAAAGGGTCATTTGTTGTTACGAGGTCGATGGCAAAAGGACTCGATGATGATAGGACGGTAGAAAATACTCACCAATGTGAGGATGAGGGTAAAAATGAAGTTATCAACGACAGCATCGAGCAAGCAGATACTGATCAGCATGATGACATTGAATTTGACACACTTTCAACAATGAATGCGGACATGTTGTCAAATCTACAGATTGCAGATATTTCACTGAAAATTATTAGAGATAAGTCCTTTGCTACGCGGGAAGAGGCTGAGGAGGAGCCAATGGCATTCTTCTGGGAGAATGCTATTTTGCGGCGGAAATGGCAATCTGGTGATGGTTCGCGTGGAGGGGAGCAGATTGTTGTACCAGCAGGATTAAGAAAAATGGTAATGGAGCTGGCACACGATCGACCCCTTGCAGGTCACTTAGGTTTGGAGAAAACAAAAGAGAGGATTCTCCAATCATTCTTTTGGCCGGGAGTGTTTTCTGATGTAAAAAGATATTGTACATCGTGTCATGAATGTCAGATAACAGCAAAACGTACTGCAGGTGAGAAAGCCCCAATGGTTTGTCCACCGGTAATAACAGAACCGTTTTTGAAAATTGCAATGGATATTGTAGGACCGTTATCTAGAACGAAGTCTGGACACAAATATATTCTGACAGTGATTGATGATGCAACCAGATATCCTGAAGCTTTTCCTCTAAAGGATATGGAGGCAACAAGTGTAGCTAGAGCACTAATTGAACTGTTTAGCCGTGTTGGTTTTCCAAGGGTTATATTAACAGACAAAGGGACCAACTTCACTAGCACCTTATTGAAACAGTTGTATGAACTAGTGGGTATCAGTGGAGTTACAACCACACCTTATCACCCACAAGCGAATGGAAAGGTAGAACGTTTTAACGGGACATTGAAGTCAATGTTGCGGAAGTTCTGTACAGACAACAAGAATGAATGGGATGAGATGTTACCATATTTGTTGTTTGCATATCGTGAGGTCCCACATGAGGAAACTGGATTTGCACCTTTTGAGATGTTGTATGGTTGGCCAGTTAGGGGGCCAATGCAGATTTTACAAGGTTTGTTTACGGGAGAGGAGGATGTAAGGAAGTCAACTGTGGAGCATGTTGTGAAAATGCGTGAGAAGTTGGCTGACATCGGGGCTCATGTCAAAGATAACCTGTTGGGTCGCCAAAAGAAAATCAAGGCACTTTATGATCGTCACACGAAACCACGAGAATTTAGTCCAGGAGATGAAATACTTATTCTCTTGCCATCAAGTTCATCCAAGATGAAGGCACAATGGCAGGGACCTTATCGTGTGGTCCGGAAGGTAAACGATGTTAACTACCAGATATCGGTACCCGGTAGGCGAGGTATGGTAACCTATCATATAAATTTACTGCGTAGATACAAACGTGCTGTGCTGCTGGCAATGCAGACAGATGAGAACGATGGTGTGGATATTGATTTTCCTCCAAGAGCAGGTGAAGGTGATGCTGGTGTTAAGCTGGGAGTCAACTTGTCGAAGGAGCAACGAGAGGATATTAGAACTCTATGCAAAGAATTTCAGGATGTTCTAACAACAAGGCCTGATCGAACAAACATCCTAACTCACAGCATCAAGACAACGTCGGAGACACCAATTAAACAACAGCCATATAGAATACCTTTCGCGCAACAGAAAGAGGTGAAAGCAATATTGGATGAAATGCTGGAGCAAGGCCTCATTCGGCCCTCAATCAGTCCATGAAGTTCGCCTTGTGTATTAGTTGACAAGAAAGATTGAACTCTTCGGCTGTGTGTAGATTACCGCAAGCTTAATAATATCACGTTATTCGACGCCTATCCAGTCCCACGAATGGACGATCTATTTGAGAAGATTGGGTATGGAAGTTACTTGAGTCAGATAGATCTAACTAAGGGTTACTGGCAAGTCCCTCTAGCTGAAGAATCTAGGCAAAAGTCTGCATTTGTGACTCCGTTTGGGCTCTATGAGTTTAATGTTATGCCCTTCGGTATGAAAACGGCACCCGCCAGTTTTGCCCGACTCATCGACTTACTAGTGTCCGGACTACATAATGTCGCAGCATATTTTGACAACATCATTGTGTCAAGCAAGACTTGGTCAGAACACATAGAAAATTTGCGTGCATTGCTGCAACGTATACGGGAAGATGGACTTACAATAAAGCCATCAAAGTGCGAGTTTGGAGCAGCTGAGATTGAATGCCTTGGGCATATCATTGGAGGAGGAAAAATTAAGACAGATAAAAATAAAATTAAAGCAATGCGTGAGTTTCCATTACCCACAACGAAAAAGGGAATACGCTCATTTCTTGGAATGGTTGGATACTACAGAAAATTCATTAAGAACTTTGCTGAAGTAGCAGTACCATTAACCTCCATGACACAGAAAGGAAGACCAAATATACTTGTATGGACTGAAGATGCTGTCCAATCCTTTAAAATGTTGAAGGATGCTCTTACTAAGACCCCAGTCCTTATGGCACCGGATTTCGGTAGGAAATTCATCGTGCAGACCGATGCTAGCGACACGGCAATTGGTGCTGTGCTAAGCCAGACAATGGACGGTGAAGAACATGCGGTGGCCTATCTAAGCCGGAAACTTCTTCCGCGAGAGCAGAAATATGCAACAACTGAGAAGGAATGTCTTGCGATTGTGTGGGCGATTGATTCGTTACGGTATTACCTGTCAGGGACGACATTTGAAATTGTGACTGACCACAACCCATTGACATGGTTGAATCAAATGCAAAGCAAGAATCAGCGTCTACTTAGATGGTGTTTGGCACTCCAACCTTACAACTTCATTATAAAGCACAGGAGCGGCAAACAACATGGGAATGCAGATGGCTTATCACGCATGTAACTGAAGTGTGTAGGAATTAAACGACAAAAGATACTGGTGTGCATAGTACACTTCAAAAGTGCTTAGAAACCTACTGGAATAGTTCAGGACTCAAGGATTTTTCAAACTTAAGTGTTCTGTTTTTATTTTATAATCAGAATGAATTTATGCAGATATAGACGGTAACCAATTTGTTGGATTTCCCCTATTCTGGATGGTTACTGCTGGAATTCAAGCCTCCTTTACAGAAGTGAATAGTAGTGACTCTAAGCTTTATGCATTTTAGAAATAACGTTAGCTTTATGCAAGTTTTATCATTTTTCTGATGTACCAAGCCAGTAAGTAATTTAAAAAAAAAAAAAAGTATTACTGTATCGAAAACATAGTTTCCTCTTAAGAAGGGAGGTGTTATAGGAAGAGAACCTTGGAAAGATATTTGACAGCTAGAGTCTGTCAACACCTTAATGGCTGTGTTTATTTTCCAATGGCTGACTGGAGTTGGACTTCTTCCTGCCTTCAGATAAGGCACACATTTTAATTAATTATAATGCCTTATCTCTGGCCCTTATGAAAACCAGAGCTGTGTGGTACAGCAGTTAGTTAAGTTATGGGCTTGGTACTGTAAGGAACACTGGAATTGTTTGTATCTAGTTTTTGTGAAAGATTTTAGCTTGATTTTACAAAAAAGTTTAAGGACCCTTACTTGGTGTTTGTGTGTCCTTTGGAGCCCGAATGTAACAGAGTGTTTGAAAACCATGAGTGAATATTTAAACAACATCCACTGAACATAAAATTAGATACGAGTACAAACTGAATCAGATAGAAGCATGGATGCGAACATCATTTGTGGGCACCATGACAAATTAATCAGGTGGTCACTATACAATATAAATTAAAACAGCAGCACACCCGATTACCTTTGTGGGTCCATATAATTTCCCCTACGCAGTATTTGGTCATTGATATAACTTACAAGGATAGATGATCCATTTCAGAAAAATGAGGAAAATGTATTGTTCAACTCAAATATTTGCGGGCTGGCATATTACTGTTTTCTACTATCTGCAGCGATCTATAATGATTGACACTGTTGTTATATTTATGTAAGGCATGTAGGTTACTTGAGTTGACCTACATTAAGATCGCATGACCGTACCGGATGCGTCTATAGGATAAGTTTAACAGCTCAAAATTGTATCGGAAAATGATACATTGATCACTCGTATCAAACTTCAATCGAATGTCGGGCTTGGGCAGTGTTGTTATATGAGAAACCTTGCCAGCGTTTAACTGGGGGATTTCCTATTTCTGTCTTTGCCATTTATACAGGCTGCCATATATAGCCTATGAAACCATAACTGCAACTAATCTATATCTTTATACTTTGTTTGTTCTTCGCTCTCTCGTTTTTTACACCATGCTGACTTTGTCCTTAATACAACTTTGATCGTTTTTATGCACATCCTTGGTATGACGTGTTTGCAATGAAATTGGTTTCAGTTTCATTATGGTGATAACACAGAAACTGTTTCCACCATTACCTGAAGTAAAACAATCAGATATAACTGCGACTCGGTATGGCTGAATGGAATTTGTGTATATTCTAAAACGTATATCCAATTGCGATTCAAAATGCATCTTCATTGCCAGTCCACAGGAAATTCTAAATCGAATGTCTAAAAATTAATGTCGATCACCTAAATGTTCTTAACGATCGATCTTCAGCTAATTTCAATAACTCAGAAATGATTATACGTTAAGGAAACTAACATGTATTCCAGTGTGTTTCAAGGGAGTCAGTTACCACACTTACTGTATTCATTCATATTTTGATACAGGAAGTTTAATACACGAACCATGTATGAAGTGTTTAGCTCCATGACTCACCTAAGCAAAGTGAAAATATCGTACATGTCGGGATGATATCATATCCGTGTTCTCGGTTTTCCTAATAACTTCGTGAAGCATATGCAATAATGACATTTAGCCTTCAGGTATAATTTCTAAACAAAATGTTGCACCCCAACTCGCACATACACAAACTATTTACTCACGAAAACACATGAAAAGGAGAGGCAATACATAAAAAACGTGATAGGTTGTATGTTGGCTGCAGTTAGCGAATTCATCCTACGAGTTTCAAGTTCACACATTTCATTATCAGCATGTGTTATCCTTGACAAGGTATGGTCAGTGTACTGCGTGCCCACTGCGGATCTAGTTCCACGCAGTGTTAAGTAAAGGAAGTCTTAATATTTAGACAATACCGCAAATTAGAAGAAGGAAACAATCTTCGCAATTTATGTCAGGCCAAACTTCTTATATCACATGGGTGTTTAATCTCATAAATTATGGTGCAAACTGTACTATTCCAATATGGTATCATATCATGGACAAGGCGTGTCGCTTCATGGTCTCATGTCTTTATTTTCATTTATTTTAAATATTTTTAATATTTCTAGTGTATATTAATTTATTCGTATATTTATGTATTTATTGTTTCAGGGGTGAGGGAACGTTTACAGGGAAGATCAAGGGCATGCTTAAGACAAATTTCATTAGTATGTCACTGTCTGCATTACAAACAGTAATGCCAATCTTTATTCACATGATTAGCATAATAATTCGTCTTTATAGGCAATGCTAGTTTGTGAGCGTTACTCACAAGACTGGATTTACAAATATGTGATCAACGTGTGCAACACAAAACAATATACGAAAGAACGTTTGAGTCATAATGAACCAAACTCATACGACAAAATTATGTATCTCTCAAAAAAAGTATTTTCTTTAACGAGTGCATAAAGAAGCAAACACATATTATAAGCATGCTGTGCTGCGTTAGGTCTATATAACGTTCAGGATAGGGATGTTTTTATAATTAATTGTTCAATAGTGTTGAGCGTATTAAAGAAATTACTCTAAAATTAAACCTTGACAAATTGATAAAAGGGATTAGCAACGCGTCTAGACAATTTAATTCATATATTACCCCGAAATGAAAATACCCGTCGCTTAATAGTCAAGTGAGACTGAGGCAACGTATTTAGATACATATATATATATATATATATATATATATATATATATATATATATATATATATATATATATATATATATATATATATATATATATATATATATATATATATATATTAATATAACGACATTAATGTTCGCAAATGATTCGTTGGCTTAAAAATATTGAACAAAGTGATTATCTACTACATACCACAAGCACGTTCCGGAAGAAATTCCAGGCCACTCTTCAATCATCCGATTTAAAGAAAGAAAAAGTCATCGAGTTACATATGTACACCACTGGTAAATAACCAATCTATTTTACTTATCTGCGTACCTGTCTTCTACATGTACAATAGACATGCTCTGATATATACTAAATTCTAATATACGTACCGAACAACCATACAATCCATGCACATATCACATGATAATATAACCTAGTCCCTTGAAATGAAATTATCTTTACAACTATGCAAACATGAACTGATATGCATTGCAAGACCACATTGTAATAGGTAAGTGACAGACGGGTGTACATGTGTAACTATATATGAGGATAATATTGGCATGTATGCATCGGTATTGGGTTAGTTTCGTTCGCACAATCGTTATGAACATTATTCGTTTCGAAGCAAGGTCAGGCTCACGAGGTTACATCCATCAATGACAATAGTGAAATATGGAAACATAAAAATGCAAGAAACTGGAGTTATAAGTTAATATGACACCAAATGTTTCGCTTTGTATAAATGTTAACAAGTTATGAAGGTTTCATAAAAATGCGATCGTCGCTTTGATAGTCATTTGCATATATAATTATCTGGTCCCTAGAAGAAGAAAAAAATATAATAACACTTATGAAACTATTTTGTCATCAATCGATGTTAAGACACACTGCGAATAATCAGACTATATTCATTTAACATGTTTGACAAGCAAATCCAGGTATATAGTGTAAAATGGATTCCAATGCACACGTACGCACACAAATACATACATATATCCAAACTTTTACACTTGTGAGATACGAGTATGCAACATTACAAATCCATAAACACAAAATATAATATAACTCGAAGTGATATTTTTATGAAACATATGTGAATACTGATCATCCATCTGTCTTCGGTTTGCAAACTTTAAAGACATATTGTAATTGCTTGTTGTTCGAAGACCAATTTACATCATTAACTGGTCGGAATTCCGCTATCGCGTAAGTTGATGATCGGTCCAAATGTATTATGAGCTGAGCCAACGCTAGGAATAAATTAATAAATAAATTAAAGCCTGTATGCTTAACATCCGTCTGACATAATATGTTCAACGTCTTAAACTAATATGTTCCGAATCTCATATGGGTTGTCTATGGTCGGTGCACAAGTATGTGTCTTCTTCCAAATAGTGTGATTCTCATTTAAAACAATGCATTCGTCATCCCAAAGTTGGGAAGCTTGTATGAATTAGACTGACAATCATGCACTTAGGACGATTTGTCCAGGTGCTGATTAGTTGTGATGTGATGTCAAAACAAACAGTTGTTTCGCTTCCGGTCGATCTTTCCATAATTCAGCTGCTGCAGAAAAAAATATATCAAGTGACTTGGTCTTCGAGTTTCACTGAGGACCGATATGTGGTACATGAACTAGGATTAAGGTGAAGCAGGCAGTGTTTAAGGCGCCTTTCTTTAGACCATTTCCTATGATACGGGAGAAATCAGTGTGATCCCAGTGTGATCTGCATGCGTCCATATCGAAGCACCCTATTGGACAGGCGCAGTGACAGCGTATTGCGTAAAGCCACCGTTATATGATTTAATCGTAGTTAATATGTAAGGGGTATTAAATCCAATCTCGCCAGGGATAGCAATAACCGATAGTCTAATCTCCATGGCGATTGAAACTAGGTCGCAAGCTGCAGAGTTTAAGAACGCTTCGCCAAAACTAAAAGTACCCGATGCCATACAAATGATTAATAAAGGGATATTAATTAAGGTGCAAACTAAAGTCGAGTCGTTGTCAGCAATTAGAAAAAAACCGCCTAGGGGAAAGTCATTAAATGCAAAGGTGGGTGTAGCCATAGATTCAAAAATAACAACAATAGTTTGCATAGGAAGCATACTACTCGTGAAGGCAGACGATTTACACAGGTAGTGGTGCCACATAAATAGATACCGCATGTGTTGAAGTTAGCATACGACCCAACGATGGGGGTCATCTGGGGTATACAAACAAAACACCGAGTATTTATGGAATTGTATGGCCAGGTGCACACGGTTATGTAACTAGGTATTGCAGATCCTGCGATTGAAACTCCATTAAAACGCATGGCGATATATATTGTGTGTCCGTTATCACCCCTTACAGATCGAAATAATTGGTACATCTTGACCATGGTCGATTATGTAACCAGGTACCCGGATACCATCGCTCTACCATTTATCGAAACTGAGCGAGTGGCCGAAGCCTTAGTGGAAATGTTTAGTAGGCTAGGGATACCAAATAGATTCTGAAAGACTGTGGGTCACAGTTCACATCAGAACTCATGGCAGAAGTTAATAGACTTCTATCGATCTGGCAATTATGTACCACTCCGTATCACCCAATGTGCAACGGGCTAGTTTAAAAGTTCAACGGAACACTCAAGCAAATGTTGTGACAGATGTGCGCAGACCGGTCGAACGATTGGGGAAGATATCTTCATGCAGAACTGTTCCGAGAGGTTCCCTAAGATAATCTAGGGTTTTCGCCTTTCGAACTCTTATATTGGAGAACGGTGAGAGGGCCGATGAAAATTATGCCAGCTATGATCGGATGAGGCAGCAGTTGACGAAATTCGAACCACATACCAGCACGTATGTGATTTGAAGGACAAGCTAAAGGAGACTGATACAAGAGCCCACGAAACGTTAAGGCAAGCTAGCAGTCGCACAGCTCGGTATTATAATTCGAAAGCGCACGATAGAAAATTCAAAAAGGGGGACAAAGTTTTGGTTTTACTTCCGACTGATCAAAACAAGTCCGTTTTACGGTGTAAAGATCCGTATACCGTCGTAGATGAAAAGGCAAGGATGGGATATATAATTGTTGCAGAGGGAAACTCCCGCATGTTCCATGCTAACTTATTGAAACACTATTACGATCGAGAAAATGCAAATACAGAACAGGGAGTTTTAAATGTGGTCAGTGTAGCTATCATCGAGACTGAGGAGGGACAAGAGTCGGTTCCAGGGCTTAATTTGAATTTATTGATGGAGTATGAGATGGGGAAGACTGTAGAATGTCACAGAAAGGAGGACCAGGATCTCGTTAAAAATACTCAGACTATTTTCCTGACAAACCTGGTCAAAAAGATATTCTAGCACATCGTATTAAACTTACGTCACGTGAACAAATTCGGGTTCACGGTTACCCTAAACCTCATGCATGCAGAAATATGAATTCAACACGCACTGTGCTACTCTTCAGGGCTTGCATTTTGTTGTCTCGTGAAATTACATGTTTCGTGAAATATTACAAAAGGTAATATATTTTGACAGATTATGCTATACTGATCTTCAAAACTTGCCTGAGTTGTACTGTTTATATTTACATACATTTTAATGGCTTTTAACTTAACTAGCAAAGCACACGTTTAGTCGGCAAGTAATATCTAGAGTGAAATTTAATATTAATTTATGTTATCTAACTACTGTAAAAACAGCAACAAGAAGTAGCATTTCAAATTCTATAAATGTAATTAATCATATATGATCCTGACTAAAATGCAACTAGCCTTGGAGTTAAATTATTGACTCTAATTCATTGTAATTTATACGATATACAAACACAATGTACCCCCTCAATGTAATTGAATCTGTTTTGGATACCATCAAAGGAGGTTGCAACCCTGTGTACTTTGGCTAACGAATAGCATTAACATATCAACATATATTTCATCTAAATTGCTGATATTAGCATTGTATAAAAAGAGCACAATGAGCATGTGAGAGGTGAAGTTTGTTTTCTCTAGATACTTAATGGGTATATGCTGTTTAGATACTCCATTAACTATTTCTCTTAGGTGACTTGGTTGGCCAGTCTATAGTGCTCGAAGCTATAAGCCTCTTTCCGGAAGTCGAATAGGGATTTTTATACGCCAATATTTATCACAAGCGCAATCAACGTAGGGCAAAATTCAATAAATGGCCATTAGCATAGTTTATGGTTGTGAAGAAAGACTCAGACAAATTTGTAAAGATTTGACAAATGTACACCTTTTACAGAATTAGAGTGTTTGAAAACCATGAGTGAATATTTAAACAACATCCACTGAACATAACATTAGATACGAGTACAAACTGAATCAGATAGAAGCATGGATGCGAACATCATTTGTGGGCACCATGACAAATTAATCAGGTGGTCACTATACAATAGAAATTAAAACAGCAGCACACCCGATTACCTTTGTGGGTCCATATAATTTCCCCTACGCAGTATTTGGTCATTGATATAACTTGCAAGGATGGATGATCTATTTCAAAAAAATGAGGAAAATGTATTGTTCAACTCAATTATTTGCGGGCTGGCATATTACTGTTTTCTACTATCTGCAGCGATCTATAATGATTGACACTGTTGTTATATTTATGTAAGGCATGTAGGTTACTTGAGTTGACCTACATTAAGATCGCATGACCGTACCGGATGCGTCAATAGGATAAGTTTAACAGCTCAAAATTGTATCGGAAAATGATACATTGATCACTGGTATCAAACTTCAATCGAATGTCGGGCTTGGGCAGTGTTGTTATATGAGAAACTTTGCCAGCGTTTAACTGGGGGATTTCCTATTTCTGTCTTTGCCAGTTATACAGGCTGCCATATATAGCCTATGAAACCATAACTGCAACTAATCTATATCTTTCTGCTTTGTTTGTTCTTCGCTCTCTCATTTTTTACACCATGCTAACTTTGTCCTTAATACAACTTTGATCGTTTTTATGCATGTTCTTGGTATGACATTTTTGCAATGATAGTGTTGTTGGTTCTGCTGATAACATATAAACTGTTTCCATAATTACCACAAGTAATACAATCACAAATAACTTCGACTTCGTTACAGTAGAATCGAATATGTGTATAGTCTAAAACGTATATTAAATTGCGATTCAAATTGCCTCTTCAATCAAATGTCTACAAATTGATGTCGATCAACTAACTTTTCTTAACGATCGATATTCAGCTAATTTCAGCTAAACAAGAAATGAATCCACGTTAAGGAAACTGACATGTGTTTCAGTGTGTTTCAAAGGAGTCAGTCTTCATTACCACACTTACTGTACTGTATTGATTCCTATTTAGATACAGGAAGTTTAACACACGATCCATAATATCAAGTGTTCAAATATATGACTCACCTAATGCAAGATAAAGTGAAAAAAATCGGTTATGTCGGTTGATATCATAACTGTGTTTTCGATTTTCCTGATAACTTCGTGAGGCTTATGCAGTCATATTTAGCCCTTAGGTACAATTTCTAAACCAAATGTAGCACCCCAACTCGCGCATACACATTGTATGTACTCAAGAAAACACATGAAAAGGAAAGGCAAGAAAAGTAAATCAACGTGATCGGCTATATGTGGGCTGCAGTTTGCAAATACATCCTACGAGTTTCAAGTTCCCACATTACTTTATCGACATGTCTTATCCTTGACAAGGTATAGTCAGTTTACCGCCTTGCCGACCGCGGATCTAGTTGCACGTTAAGTAAAGGAAGTCTTGATATTCAGACAATACCACGAATTAGAAGAAGGAAACAATCTTCGCAATTTATGTCTGGTTAAACTTCTTATGTCACATGGTTATTTAATCTGATAAATTATGGTGGAATCTATAATGTTCCCATATGAAATCATATCCTGGACATGTCGCGACGCTTAATGGTCTCTACACTTGATTTTCATTCAATTTAAATCTTTTTATATATTTCTAGTGTGAATGGATGTATACGTTTATTTACATTTATTTTGTTACAGGGGTGAGGGGACGTTTACATGACAGTTCAATGGCATGCTTAACACCAATTTCATCAGTATGTCACTGTGTGCATTACGAACATTAATCCCAATCTTTATTGACATGATTAGCATAATAATTTGTCTTTATATCAATATAATACTGGCCGCCATGTATAGCCTATATTGTGCTGAAAAATGGCGTTAAACCATCAAAAACAAAAAAAAATAGGAAAGGCTAGTTTCTGATCATTATTCACAAAACTAGATTGACAAAAATGTGATAAACGTGAGCAAAACACAAATATGAGGAAAAAAACGTTCGAGTCATAATGAACCAAACTCATTAAACAAAAATACGTATCTATCAAGAACGTATTTTCCAATACGAGTGCATAAAGAAAACAATCACATGTTTTAAGCAAGCTGTGGTGCGTTAAATTTTTATAACGCTCAGGGTAGGGACTATTTTATAATTCATTTATCAATAATCTTGAGTGGATTAAAGCAATTACTCTGAAATTGAACCTTTCCATATAGACTGAAGGTGATTTGCAACAGGTCAACAGGTATAAATACCAGTCGCTTAATTATCAAGTGTGACTGAGGCAACGTATTTACATATATAAATAATAATAATAATAATAATAATAATAATAATAATAATAATAATAATAATTTGTTTGTTCTGTTTAACTATCTAGAAATGGGGCCTCAGCGAAAAACCGAAAGGAATGCTGTTTCGAATGATTACCAACCCCAAAGTTACCGTTTGAAACTTGCGGTTGATCGGTGATTACACGTGCGTTTGTAATGGGAGAAAAAAAAAGATGATTATATTTAGATGATATCCGTTCAAAATATCATTGTGTGTGTGTATATATATATATATATATATATATATATATATATATATATATATATATATATATATATATATATATACGATGTTTGATTTTCGATCAATTAATATACTTTTCTCTTACATCAAAAATATTAGTACTGCATGCATACCTATATAAACATAGTTTAGAATTCATCCATAAAAATATATGAAATAAGTATCTTAAAGTGAAAAAGTAATAGAAAAATCTTATTGAGAAGCTTAACATTGAGCTTGCATAGAGCCTTTAGTGGTTGAATATATATTCATTGTTCTGAATAACTGACGCTATATATATATATATATATATATATATATATATATATATATATATATATATATATATATATATATATATATATATATGCAGTATGTTTCTTACAGATTGAGCATTCGTTCCTTTAGTGAAAACAAATGTTATATCGGATCCATTTAAAAGGGAAATGATGTTTTGCTTTGTGACATATCCTTGGCTTACCGTTTGATGAATGAACCACACCACTGTACTATGCTATAAAGGCAATTATGTTATTAGCATAGTCATTTTAAATGTGTAAACAAGTACCATACACAAACCCACTAACACACACACACACACACACACACACACACACACACACACACATATATATATATATATATATATATATATATATATATATATATATATATATATATATATATATATATATATATATATACATATATATATATCACCAAAAAACATTATATTTTAATATAACGGCATTAATGTTCGCAAATGCCTTATTGACGTAAAAATTTAGAACAAAGTGATTATGTATTACATACCACAAGCACGTTCCTTTAGAAATTACAGACCACTCATCAATCATCCGATTTGAAGAAAGAAACATCTTCGAGTTATTTGTGTATACCATCGATAAAGAACCATTCTAGTCTATTTCCCTGCGTATCTTCTATCTACATGCACCGATATATACTAATTGTAATGTAGGTATACTCATTCAATTCATGTCTATGCATTGTCAATATACCTATGTCGCTTCAAATGGCATATATTCTTTTCAACTGCTCAAACACGAACTGACATGCATTGCAAGACCAAATCGCAAATATGCACCTGATAGTCGGGTGCATATATGTAAAATAGATATGAAATATTAGTGGTATGCATAAATTGGTACTGGGTTTGTTTCGCTCACATAGTCGGTATGGACGTCATTTGGGGTTGCATCCATCAATAGCAGTAGTGAAATCCTAAAACATTTAAATGACGGGAACTGTGGGGGGGGGGGGTCCTCGTTAACGCTCCCCAGCATATATTGCTGGTTTGAGTTGTTGAGGAACACCTTCGTTTTCCGAAATATGTATAAATGGTGTTATGTTTTCCTTGTCCACCAATGAGTGTTATAAAATAGTGTTTGTTTCCATGTTTTCCCTTTTTATAAATTTATAAATAAAGTTTGAGAAGGTTAATCTTTGTTTTGTTCATCAAATTATTAGAAGTTAAATTAAACCATAACGAAACCAGACTGATTCTACTCCCTACCTCAAGACCGAGCTTACATGAGATCTTGTATTCTCTACCAATGCTATAGAGAAAACTGGTTTCCTTCTCAGTCTAATTCCTAAACTTACGATCATACTCTTTCTCCCTTAGCATTACTAAATTTCATCTCCTTCATAATATATTTTAAGATAAATAAACCCAGGTGACTTTGCTAAAGTTATTGTCCATTGTGTATGTAGTTTGTGATATTAGTTGTGTGAATTATGATATTCTTATATGGACAGCTTTAATTAGATCAAAATAAAAGTAAGTTTTTAAATGTAATTTTGAAAAAATTGTTTTAAATTTAGTTTAAAAAAAGAAAAATGAGTTTTAAGTTCAAAAAGTGTACTTTAGTTAGATAGTTTATGTGTTATGTGTTTTCTAAGAGTTTCTTTTATATGCTGTGGCATTTCCAAATAAATTGTGTATAGAAGTGTTGTGGGTTTTTTCCGTTGTTCTTATGGATGTCCTTTCCCAGTCCAGTTGTATCCATTTATGATTCCAGTATATAGTCTAGTATAGACTGTTTTATGTATTTTAGTTATAAAAAGAATTTTTGAAATAGCTTCAAAGTAAACTATTTAAAAGAAAATTAAAGTTTTAAACATATAGTACCATAGCCCAATAATTAAAATGCTTATAAGTGCCTTAGCACAAAAAGCTGAAAGAGAAGGTTCCGGAGTTGTATGTTAATATGATACCAAATGTTCGTTTTGTATAGATGTTAACAGGTTTTGAAGGTTTCATAAAAATGCGATCGTCGCTTTGATAGTCATTTGCATATATAATCCCAGGGAACACACATGTTCTGCTGTTTAATCCAACGCAGATCATTTTCTACAGTTAGCTTAGCGTAGTGGACCACTCTTAGTCAACATTCGCATGAAGTACCATTTGCTGTTACTTGCGATAATGGGCGTAGCTCGACATTACGATTACAGAACAAATTTAGGAACTGAATATGCAGAGGTCTTAGTTTATGCTTGTTTGTTTGCTTGTTTGATTGATTGATTGATTATGATTTTTAACGTTGCTTTAAAAATGCTTCAGTCATATCGCTACGATGTCTGCAGTGAGGCAGTTTATAGTGATGTCTAGCACTGGGACATCATGCCGCAGACATATGGCATGATGTCTGACCCAGTCACATTATCCTGACACCAGGCGACCCGTCCTAATGCTAACCTCTTAATAGACCATTTCATACCAAATAAAACCGAGTTTCTCCGTAATTATCCGAATAACCTCCCGAGTCACTCTATACTCCAGCCAATCAAACTGGCATCCATTATTGTTTATAAATATTTCAGAGATAAAACGTTAAGAAAACCCGCTACTTGTATCGTCAGAGGTTGCAAAAGTCGCCCTAATCAAAGATGTGGCAATAAATTCCATCATCTGCCATAAAGAGATGATTTTACATCATGTATTAGTATTGCAACTTGATAAATAGTTTTGTACTTGTCCCTGAACGTTATAGCGATCGAATACCGGTGACGCCGATATTTTTAGCTTTCAGCTTTTTCCCAATCCAGCAAGTGGAGCTAATTAAATGATTGAAATTTACATGTAAATTATTCACAGGCTTTCAGAAACAAAATTATAAATTCACTTATTACAGTGACGTTTCGAATGCATAGAAATAATTTGAATAACCTGCTCTTTGATTGTCAGGATTAAATTTATTTACTTCGACACCGTTTTCTTACTTACATGTACATGACCAGATGTAAGCAACTCAAAACTACTCTCTCGCATGGCTTTGAAATCCGCCCTGGTTTCCAGAAAATAAGGCAGGATGGTTCCAATATTAAATTTCGTCAATATCTGTGGCAGCGTCGCTGTTGAATAGGCATTTACCAACTCGATAAAATTTGTTAAATTAGTTTGAAAATTGATGCTGATTCTTAAGCGTCAACAATATTTTACCCACCACCTATCGAGTGGCAATTGCAGTCAATTGACCACCCGCCACGTGATACAAGTTCCGAGCAAATTACGAAGTTCACCAAAGTCTCCATGAAATGGTCTATGCTGAGCGCCAAGCGACGCAGCTGTTAGTACCATTTTTGTAAGCCTTTGGTATGACTCGGCAGCGGATCGAACCGACGGGAATTATACCTGTTAAATAAAATGGATAAAACGTGTGTGAAAGTTAGATCAGTGTGTAAATACAAGCTAATTACATTTAAACACGTATATCAGTAAGAAGTCCGGTATTAGACTATATTAGTGTGATCTTATAGGCTATCTATATATATGTGTGTGTGTGTGTGTGTGTGTTTATTTATACACACAATATATACAAGCTCACACCAAAAAAATCAGTCAGTTGAATTGTTTAAACAAGCACTGAATGTTCTTCTAGGAATATCAGATTATTGCTTTTTATGTGTGTTGTAATTATAAATCTGCACTTGGGTGCAAAACACTCTTTATCTTATATGGATAAACGTTTAAAAACAATTGTTTTCAATTACCTATGACTGGTACTTTAATTATTGTTTCAATGATTCTCAACCTATCTTCAAATCTTTAAATTCCCAACTAAAGGCAAAATATGCGCATAATGTTAATTTATTTAATGTTGTATAAGGATGTTTGCCCCAACTAAACGACACATACTACAATTGGGGTGAAAGTATCGACTATATTTTACCACCAAAAGTCTACGAATGTCTGATACATTGAGCAAGAAAGATACAACTTGATTTCGGAATCATAAGACCAAGGTTAGTTGACGTAAACATGATTTGTTTTCACAATAACTTTTATTTTAGAGTAAGTTTCTTAATCAAAGCATTGCTCTTAGCATGAACTAGAGTAATATGGAATTGTGTGAACTTTTGGATCCGACTGTAAGGAATTACGTTCGTGACAATTGTAATTACCACTAATTCTGAATTTCACATGCTACGATAAACACCTGGATTCAGATCCACAGATAATTCAAAAGGACTTTGCGGCCTCTATTTCAGTCTACATTTTCAGCTTGGAGTATATCTAGATGGTCAAGTAGTTCGTCATTAACAGGCCTGCCAAATATCCGAATAAAATATGGATTCTGCGGCTATTTTAGCTTTATTATTATCTTATTCTTAGTCATTACTATATAAAATATCTACAATGTTTGGTTCCCATTGTTTGAAAAAAAAATTGGGAATATTGCGTTGTTAAGAGTAATTGAAACATCGGTTTAATCTACAACGAAATAAAATGCCAAGTACACTTCCCTAACATCGCAGTTTGAAAAGGGTTCAGATCGAAAGAGTTGGTGTTAAAAATCTACAACACAGATGTCGACTCTCATATATCATATGATATGAATGATACTAGTATGGGTTTTTTCTCCAAACTAGTTAAAACAATCAGACATAATGTGGTCTCCTTTTAGCAGCGCTGAGTTTTAGAATAAGAGGCCATCCTTATAAATTATCTAACTGCACGTTTCCTCATTTGTAGATTGTGAAGCAATTTAAATGTGGACATGAAAACAAAACCAGTTTTTTTTTCTGAATATGTAGCTACACACTTATAAACAATGTTACTAATAAAATACAAACAGATTCGCTTGCACTTGTAAATGACGACTCACTAGATCTAACTACACAACAGCAGTTTTGTATCTAGTTCGGTATCGTGTCAAGACATTTGGAACAGTGAGCGGATTTGTTTATAAAATTTAACATCGATCACTTGGTTGGGTATACTTGACGGAATGCTTTGAAGTCGGACAATATACGTGCAAAAATATACTACAGATGGGAAACTTCTTGTGTGAATACCTTGATCGGAACAATAGTTGGTTTAGTAGAAAGACGACTGTTAACGTGACCATTTTGGATGTTTGGTGCGTATTCCAGTGGATTAAAGACCTTAAAGTCTATGAAGACTTTATTAATTGACCCTATTTTTCTAAAAATAATCAACCTTGTAACATAATTGCCTTTCATTCCTCAAGGAAATGCAAGATCGCAGTAAAGTAACTGTTTTTCAGATTATAATAAATTAAAACCAAATCATATTTTAGCTGTAAAGTTTAACTCTGTATGTGACTATTTTGATTTAAAACCTACTTCATGTTTGATGTCGGCGCAAAGGGATTTTTGTTTGCGCTTAATAGAGTGAGTGTAAATATGATGATGACTTTGATGTAGTTGTTTGTAATAAAAATAAAGCAAAAAAAAAAAAAAACAACAAACGTCCGATCAAGCCGAAAACATTCAATGATTTATTTGTGGATAAATAAACATGGGCTTGTGAACAGTTGCATTCAAAGTGTCATAAACTGAGTGAAAGAAGTTAACACATCAATACATGATAACATATTTTGTCAAAAGATATGGTGATTTGTTTTACAATTAAAATTATAAGTATATACTATATCATAAAAGCTGTTGACTTAATGGATATAATCTGGTTATCTTGCTCTCTTCAACTTTGTGCCATTTCGACATTAACTGTTGACAGGTTTCTATCAACTCATCGTTTGTTGGCTGTTTGGTGATATGAATTTGATGTCAATTATTAAGCACTAGATGTTATAATTTGGTATGATTAGTAAATTATATGACAATGGAAATGTTAACGTAATTGTATATATGTAGAGAGAGAGAGAGAGAGAGAGAGAGAGAGAGAGAGAGAGAGAGAGAGAGAGAGAGAGAGAGAGAGAGAGAGAAGAGAGAGAGAGAGAGAGAGAGAACGAGAATGTAAGGAGGAAAACTCAATTTTATGGAGGAATATATGTCAAAATATAAATTATTAGACTGTGTTGCTACGAGATTGCTAAATCAGTTAACTTTGAAACTGAGAGAGAGAGAGAGAGAGAGAGAGAGAGAGAGAGAGAGAGAGGTTGTGTGTGTGTGGCGTTTAAAGTCGACGTACTAAATTAAACGGAGAATTCTTATAACAAAAAACATTTTGGCAAACCAGCATTTATGTGCATCAGTGTTGAATATACCCTAGAGTCAAGAAAGTGGATGACATTACGGTCAAATTAATACCTTATGCCTATCCGATAACTTCAAAGTAATATATAAATGATGTTCAAACGCACCATCATTTAAAGAACAGGAATCAAAGTAATGACAATAAAAGGATTGTCATTATGTAATTAAAATATCTTGTTAACAGGTCCACTAATTAAGTTCGTTCTATTCCCTAAGATTAAACGATGAACAATAATGCCATAATCCTTGATGTAACTATGAAAAAATTGATTTTCCTTTAATAAATAAATACAAATGAGAAAATGGATTTTAGAACGAAATCTTACTGACAATAGAGCTTCCAGCAGTTGAAACGGGACTTCCTAACCAGTAGGCCCCCTACACGTTTTTCGGTCGTTCAGTACAAAACGTCCAGTTGGCCTGAAACTAGTTCAACAATAGCACATTTTAAGATGAAAATGAGTAGCGCTTATTCCTAATATTGAGTATTGTAACTAAATTATGAAGTAATAATAGAAACCAGGATATATATTGCTAGGTAACGTGACTTATGATCACAGTGCATGTTATGTGGCGAAACACATTAGTCACGTGATGAAATTCTGAGATATTTCCCATTGTTGTCCTACAATGGAAAACAGTATCCTTCAAATTTATAAATGTGAGAAACTTATATTTACTATAACTCGTATTAGGTTAATATCATCTTTTATTTGGCATAACAGCTCAAATACACGATTTGAAATCAGTAGAGCAATTATGTAAGATACATGACGATCTAAAGGACCTCTCGCTGCCTTTTTCCTTAAGAATTCGTTCCATTAAATATTCAGATTAGAGATCTACATGGTCCCAACATGTATCTATTCTGATCTTATCAGCTCTCTTAACTCAAGTTATCTTACCATTTGTCATTCAAGTCCTATAAGTCTGACCTTAAACTTCCCTGATTTGATTGCTTGTGTCTCTTGCTGTTTTCATTCACACTAATAATTTGTAGAGCATGCATAAAGTGTGATAGAGTTTTCGTTCGATGGCTGTTCCCCCTATCTTTTCGCAATTTTAAAAACAAAAAATTCGATGAATATAAAAAATATTTTAAAATAATTAGTCATTGTAATAATTTGACGTTTAACTTTATCACTTGATTGTCGCCAGGTGCCTCAATTACTGTAGTCTTGTTTGTGTTTCAAAGCAAACAGATATCATGTATATAACAAACGTACTGATTTACCTTTGCGGTCAAGAAAAGCCAATTCAAAGTGATTGTTTGAGATGCCTTGAACTACAAATAAATAAAAGATACTGTGTCGTCTGCATACAATATTTTAATGTTTAGTTTAATATGTGACAAAGCACAATTGAAGAAACAATAAAGATGACAATTTATGTAAATTGATTTAAAGTGATGTAAATCCCGAAACAACAAAATGTACATAATTATTCAGACATTAAAAGTACGAAAAACTACATCTCTAATGGCGTCTGAAACAAAAAAAGACTAGCACAGAAAAATATGACAGTTATGGTAATAATGAGAGATGATAGTGTTATGGACAATTACGTTAGAAAGTATAAGTTGATTAATTAAATGTTTATCTTCATTTTCTATATCTTGAGGGAGGGGTTAATCTGTTAAATGAGTAGGGAAATGTTTACTGTTATTATTATTGTTATGTACCTTACTGTATTTAGTAGTAGCTTGAATGGGATTTCAGCAGTCACAATTCAAAAACTGTACCGGATCCTTTAAAACCTAATTAACCCACTCTCGATCAATTGATCAACCTTTTCCCTTTCAGCAGAATATGTAGCTTCTCGCTGGTCGGTGATTCTCTTCGAGATTTCTGGGTTCTTCCTTCACCATTAATACTGGCCACCATGTATAGCCTATCGTGCGCTGAAAAATGGCGTGAAACCATACAGCAACATCAACATAATATGTTGGATAATTCTCAGTCAGTGTGCAGTTTAATATGTACTCCTATTACACTTGCAAGTACAGGTGCACGTTATCAAATATTCTAATTATGTCAACCCATTGTGTAAATGATGTATACATACCCAGAAAGCTCAGCGGTACGTGCAACGATAAACGTTTACACAAACCTCCATAGCTAATGTAGCTATCTAAGAGACTATCAGCAACAAAAGGGTCGTTCCGCCATAAGAATGATTACATTGTCATAGGTAGCGTGGTATACTTTTTAAGCTACGTCGTATATACCAGTATGAATGTTTAGAGTCATTAGAAATCGTATACTCAGGAACCCATTTATTTAACATAATTAAATTACGAAAACAAAATGCTTAGTAATATCTCTGCTTAATACAATTTGTTTTCTGAATCACGTCATTTGCATGCACCGTAACATTAACATTTTATTTTCAGTAGTGAAATAATGCACAACGTATGCAAGAAGGTAAATTTGATGTATTAAATAAGTTTGTTATAAATGTGTTGCCCTATATTGGGTGGTCAGACCAAGACACCTTGTGTTAAGAAGGATGCCAATATATCCCATTTTCTAACACTACTTGAGGTGTGGAGTTAAATTCTTAACACTAAGTCATTGTAAATCATATGATATACAAATAATTCTTAATGTAGATTTTAAATTACAGAAAATAACTCTTCGAATTTTTCATACAAACATTCGATAAATTGCTTCGATTACAAATAATGATGGCATTAGTTTGTAACATTTAAACCGTAATTTTTTATTATTGATAACTTATTCGGTATTTAATTCCCATATACAAAAATTACAGAACTGCGTAAAGTTTGTTAGTTTTCAATATAACAACAATTTTCATAAATAACTTAAAATTTGAATTTGATTTGGTTCTCATGTTTCTATACTGAGTAATTTTTAATTTCAATACAGAATTGGTACGTTGCTGACTTCAAGTTATGACATTCTTATTTCAATTTCGAACTCATTACCTCCTAGCACATTCGAGAACTGTAATACATCGCAAGAGTGAGACCACCGGCAACAAGGTGGCCATAATTATATTTTCATCTATTTCTCTTTTGTCCCATCAATGCAATAAGATAGACATTTTCATTTGGAAAATGACAATATGTGTTTTTAAGACCCATTAAAAGTGTTCTTTCGTAAAATATGTATTGTGACGCCCTTTTTAGAGTCATTGAAGAAAAAGATTTAAATTGGATGTTTAGACAAAAAAATAAATTACCACACTCTCTGACACTCTTAACATTAATTATAAATGTCATATATTAAATGAAACGATTTAGCGTATATTTAGATGAGGTTTGCAAATTGTTTTCCAGCGTAGATATTTCAGTTTCTTTATTTTAAGATTTTGGTCACATAATGTAATGGATATTATATGGTACTCTCTTGCTAGAAATCAGAGCAAGATCTTGTTCCCACTGTGTGATAATAGGACATATTTTAAAAATTCCAGACCCCTGCCACTGACATTTAAATTGTTGCTCACTAATATGACTGCAGTATACCATGGCACGTATCGCAACATGTTCGGGAATACAGTAGCTCATGCCTTTATGTGATTTACAAAGCTAATAAATATTCTCTTGGATAATTTACTCCGCCCTTTTTAGGATTGCCTTTTAAGGGAACATACAAGAAATAACAATAAAATTACTTTCAGGATGCTTTCTGAAATCAAAATGTGTGCTAGATTTAAATTTATAGACCCTTGTTTGACATGTGAGTTCTTTGAAAGGGGGTGGGGAGCATATTTAAGTCCATTCACAACATGATTGCACATATGTTTTTTCTTTGTTTTAATATTCTGAAAACACATTATAGCCAAGTGTCTAATATGTTGCATCTCATTTTAACTTTAATACATTATCTTACGACCAAAGTGTATTACTGATTGCATATGTAAATAATATCGAGTGCAGAGGTCATCCACAGGTTATCTGTGAGATACATTCGCTTTAATTTGTAAAACAGCAGAAATTAAATACTAAGACTTTTAAGACTGTAAATATATGGGGCCTAAAGAGTTTTAAAATATTCAGATGAAAATATTGGAATCATTCTTTATCTAAACACCAGACGACACACACACACACACACACACACACACACACACACACACACACACACATATATATATATATATATATATATATATATATATATATATATATATATATATATATAATGTTTTAGTCATTAAAATAAAATGGATATCGCACCCATTTGATCCAAGAGTAGCAAATAGCATATACATTTGTGCCACATATTCACGTTAACGGTTGTTCGATGAACGAGAATATTGTAAAATAACATAGAAAAATATATATTACTAGCATTGTGATTCAATGAATGTATTGATCACCTCTTGATATCAATGAATGTATTGATCACCTCTTGATATAGACCACGATAGAAAACAAAATCAATATGTACCTATGTCTCTTGCAGTGTCACACTAAACTTTGGAAAATATTCAAATATGAAATGAAAAACGTTTCAAGGTCACGGCTGAATAAGTAAGACTACATAATTAGACATATGTACTATTTCAACAAAGTGTTGGGTATGTTTTGTTGTCGCAACAGTTATAGACATCAAAACGTTTGTCAAAATGACGTGGGTACTCAGGTTCTAATTCAATTAGCGCATTATGGATCCATAAAACCACCAGAACCAGACATATTTAATATAATATCCTTTATATTTGTACAATTATAGAAACCTTACACAATTTGGCATACTCCCAAACTTGATAACAACTAAACGTTCATGCAGAACCAGTTATGTGTCTATTGCAATATCCTTTTATGCGCTGGAATATTCAAATATTTGCAGTTCATGTGTTCCCGCTAAGCGTAAATAAAGCAACTGTCACGAGATAAACAACCATATATCACCCCAAACAATATATTTGGGTGATCTTCCAGGATAAAATTTACCAATGTTTTGAGACTGTATTCAAATCGACTAGGATGATAATTTGAATGAATCCTTACAGTTTACTATTGACCACCAGTTTCGTGCAATACATTTTGAGAACTATAAAAGGTTCGGATAATATTTATTCTTTTCTCTGACCAGTTTCATTGCACGTAATAGAGATACAAAACATGTTCATGTCCACGTCTTTATTTCAGTCTTTCTCTATATGCCATCATCTAGTCTGTTTATTGTTGGACACAGATTTTTGGATGTTTTAATCAGCTGGCACCATGGAAAAGTATGTTGTAACTGTTTTTTGTTCTAGCAAAAACATTGTTTTATCATGGTATTTATTAATTATTTAGCATGGCATGATTGCCATCATGCAGATGAGTCATTTTATCCTTAATGCAGCATTAAGGACGTGCATGTTTTAATCAATTGAACACTATCGTTTTCTCTAAATGGTAATAGATTCCAATTTGTAAATAGTTACTCATTCTTCAACAGATATATAAATGCTCATATAGTAAATATAGCAGATGGATTATATGTAAATTAGTTATCATTTAATTCGTTTGATTCGTCAGGAAATTATACGACAATTACAATATGTAATATTATACTAACGGAATGAAAAATACAAACATTATTTGACCAAGCTTCAGAATAGTAATGTATATATATTTTGAAATAAACTCAAATGCATCGGTTGTTAGGTATTTCCTTTCCATGACGTTGTGCCGTTTGTGGGTCTATGAGGTATCATTATATGTGTGACATGTACATAAATTCTTATATGGGTATATTAACGTAACTAGCACACTAGGCATGTGATAAAGGTATATACTTAATAAAAGCCAAACGTTAGCTTGTTTCAGTGATCGTTTTAGCAACGGAATAGCTTCGAATTAATTTATTCGTAGGTTTGATAACCTCTAACGGTTTCATGACATTAATTAAAGGTATTCAATATCAATTGCAATAGACAGAAGGTATACAAGATCTAAAAAAACGAGTGGTAGCATTGCGACATTGCGGTTGTGATCGCCACAATTTAAAGACACTTGTATTCTAAATACCTCGAGTTCAGATCAGATTATGAAGACGTTAGACAATTAGTTGCTTTAAAATGAAATATATGGGATGTCGTAACACATCGTAGAACAAAACCAGGTCATCTGGATATGTATTAATGACGCATTTTCTATAAGAGGAGAGTTGGCCATTGGTTGTGTACTGGGATAAATTATTGGGCGTGGCAACGACGTTTGAAATCGAAGATCATCAACAGATGTCTACATGAGTCTATTAAAATCGTGATTCTTTCCGATGATGCAAGCTAATTAGTAGCCTTTCATCGATATGGTTTAAAGAATACTACTGATAGTAAAAGGCTGTTGGAAGTCGTTTAGGTCACTACAAATACTGTTTATCTTGTAGGCCCGAATACATTTGATCGCAAGTTCGTAAATAACTAGCTGGGCAATAGTTTTAACATTCGATAATAATGGGCATTTAAAGTGACAACCTTTATCCGAAATTCTTCAGTCCGAAATGTTATGAGAGCGAAGGTTGGCTACGAGTAATGCCTAATAAAACAATAATGCTTTCCTCGTTAAACAAAGGAGGGAACATTGTGTCTGTCTTGTGAGAGAGACAAGTTTCATTACTGGATGTACAAGTTCTAACGTTAACAGCAGTAACGAGGCAGTTTTCCGACAGAGAGGAGAGTCGACATTCCGAAGACGTAGTCCGAAAACAAATAATAATGAGAAATAACGAGTAAAATCCGGAAAAGAAAACGCGACAAGTGAGGTCCGAAAGAGGAAAGTGACGAGTACAAATACAAATCTAGGAAGGACAAGGCGGTCAGCAAGAGATGACTGGAGAAAATAGAAAACACTGGAACACGATCGGAAGGAATGTGGTGCAATAAGATCGTCAGTTACAAGTAAGACCTAGCGATTTCCGGAGCTACGCCGGTTGGGGCACACCTAACTATTCGCCGGTAGCCGGAATGTTCTGAGTATGAAAGACAAAACTGTAGAATGCCAGTCTTTCAACAGTTTCTACTCTGTTCGTACTCTTCTACCAGTGATGTCGTAATCATATTAAAATATGCTATCTTTATCGAACATAACCTGTAATTTAAGAGTCAACCTTGATTATGTCAATGTATGGTGTAGACACTAATGTAAATATCCTCTGTATCTTTGTTATTCTTGAACGGATCTCTGTTGTCCTGCACTGGCAAGCAGAGATGCCCCCCAGGGTATGACAATAATGTTCGAATTATGTGGATAAACTCGTTATTGGTGATACCATAACCATCTACAAAGACTAGCCAATCACGTTTGTCTCTTTCAATGTATTTATGTTGAGCATGCTGCTTCATGGTTTTGATTTATCTGATAGTCCCATTTGTATGTAGAACTATTTTCACTATATAAATGATGTATATTCAACAGTCATGTGCTAGAAAAACATGAACAATACCGATCCAATCACTCAAGACAAGACAAACATATACCGAAAAAAAACATATTATTGGTTTAACAGACAGTTAGCTCTGTCTCTAACTTGCAAAAGCATGAAGGACTCCTAAATCTGGAACAAGAAATTTGCATTTGATTCTCAGTTATTCTTCATTCTCATGATCCTAATAAATACAATGAGAAATGTATGTTTCGATCCTATCATAAGACGAAATAATTCCCCATGACTTTAAACAATTTACAGCATAATTTACAATATTACTTAAATTCGACAAGAGACGGCGTTATTTTTTTCAGTCAGTACCGTTTTAAAACTTTACGCGCCCTCCATAATACAATGCTGCTGAAAGGCATCGCGCTCTTGTGTATGTAAGGCCCTCTAAAATGTCAAAACAAACCCCAAATGCCGGTTCCTCTCTACCTAAAATATGTAAATATCTTGAAGTTTTGGTACCAATTGTTCCATTTTCTTTATCTAAAGCTCTATATATAGGTCTTCTAAACCAGGATAGTAGCCAAAACTTAGTTTAACAATTCTAAGATTTTCTTAAGGGTTGACATTAATGGTGAGAATTTAAGCACGATAGGTGATATTGTACACAATCTGGATGTAGTAGCACGTTGGTTGGGATGTCTGTCTTATATATTTGATCATTTTGTCGTATACAGATTCAGATTTTTTTGCATTTTGCAATTGTTAATAGAAAACAAATAGATACAAAGCTGGCATTACAGGATTTTTTCTTCAAATTACGAAATTCGCAAAATACGGAACTGACGTGCACACGTAACACATGGTTAGATTAAAAAAGTGGGTAGTGTTGGCATTTAAAATGACTCGAGGGTCCCTTTAGATATATACTTAAATCTAGAAAACACCATTTGAGCTGCTGTCCATTATATGTAACACTGTATAACTATTATAGCTATATTAGGCTAAGTAATAAACAATTAAGTACTATATAGGACTATTTTCACATATAATGTTTATCAACACCTGCGGGAAATGACCAAACAATATGTACTATCGAAATACGAAGCAATTAGCTGATATTGATAAGATGACAAAATTTAACCATGTACGCAATACATTGAAATGTGTTATATTGGAGCTAATTCACATCCTTCGATATAAAATGGTGTCAATTATTCAACGACACTCTATGACATGAGAAACGAAATCATAAATAAAGAAACATCGTGATAACCTTGAATCAAAGAGGACAATGGAAACATACGTGCATTACAAGCCAAAATGACAGCTTGATGTTAACCTCAAATTATTGATATTATTTACAAACCATGATACATTTACGCAAGTGAGACTGCTTTTCAACATACTATGAAAATTAATATATATATATATATATATATATATATATATATATATATATATATATATATATATATATATATATATATATATATATAGATGTCACATGTCATTAAAACTTACCTTTCTTTAGGAAGTGGCAAACTTATTTCCACAATTATATTCTCCATTTAAACACATGCACACACACAAAACACACACCCTAAACAAACCCACACTACACACATATACACACACAAACAGTCGTCGTTTGATCTACATCCCACTGTCTTTGAACATATCACTAAATAATTAACTATGATATCCCTTATCGTCAGTAGTACGTGGTACCACACCTTCATCTTCCTTGACGGAGAGATATTGTTTCAAGTGCTGTTGTTTGAGAATAATGCCAACTTTGCAGCGCATTACATAATACTGGCAAGCTTTCTAACATACCCACATTGTCCAATCCGGTGACTTGATCCCACATGCAGAGTAGACATGGCATTGATCAGTAGTGACGATCACTTTAGACTTCTCGGTCATCCTGGTCTCAAGATTACAGAGATTGTACATTTAATTTGTATCTTAAGACACTGTTGGAAGCAATCCACTTGGTTAAATGTATTATGGTTGTAAATAATATCACTAAGTTAATAGTTTCCTGTAAAGACATAAACTTGGTAAGCGCAATACATGTGTTTAATTCACCAATCAATGTGGAAAATGGAACAATATATCATATATCCGTTGCTTTTTTTCAAGTTTGGTGCTGATGTCCTGTGGTGATGGATGCGTTACTCTTACCCGACATTTTAACCGGCATGCTGTGTGAAGGATGCATGGATGATAAGCCCCCGCAAAGCAAAATGCTATCATTGGATGATTAGGCAAATGCCAATTTAGTAATGTGAACGCAACGTGAAAGAATGGAGGCAACATCAAATAATTTTAGAACAAAGTATGGGTCGGACGTAGAACATTGTCTACATACATGATTGGAAAACGACGGATGTTTTAAAAATTAAGGACCTATGGCTAAGACTGTCACCATATACCTTTAGTTTGTATTTCGACAACGACATAAGAAAACATATTTGGTTGTACGAAATGATCCTGGGCCCAGAACTCTGCATGTTCAGTGACTTTTGCGGCTTTTGAACATTCGTGGTGTATATATATATGACCTGTGGTCTCTCATTACAGGTTATATAACTATATAACCAATAAATCCGTGCAAGGAGAATAAGAACCTCGTCTCTTAAGACAGTTGTTCTTTCAAGGTATGTTTACTGTACCTTAATATTTTAGGTAAGACTTCTGGTGATTACGCAATGTTGATATCACTTTCCATGGGGTAGGATAATCGGCAACAGTTTCAGAATGGCTGCTATTGCACCCCTATTGGGTATCAGCTCAATATTGGTTGCCCCATGGTACCATTGGTGATCCTATTTAATATATGAGTATAATCATTTTCATTAAGTACCAACTACAAACTTTCATTTAGGATCAAGCAGGCATCAAAAGTGTTTTAATAAAACCCCAAAATTGATATGACCATACTTTCAAGAGGATCAGCAATAACCTTTTCATGATGGCTACTAAAATGGTCAACATGGATGTCTGCGCATTTTCATGTATGACCAACCAGGTCTTGCGATGAATGTGTGTATTTAGTTTCATGACATTCTTCTACGTAGTCGTTGAGGCGGAATAGTGATAACAAATTTTGCTAACAGACGGATGGATCTCATTTGGCAGACAAGAATGTACAGAGATGTCATAAAATGATCTATAGAAAACAAGCCATCCTATGCCCTTTTATGGTTAATGACAAGTAACAGAATAAAACAACTTTTTCCATGTTACGTTATTTTGATCATTTTTCTTTCAAGTAACATTGCATTTCAAATCTTATCCATGCAACTGATTTATACAAAAGCTAAAAGATTTTGATTAAAAAAAAACAAGTTCTATAGTACCTATGAACAACACACATTACAAGTATTAATGGTATTTAATAGTAATTTTTCCATCTTTTGAACAACATACGATGTGTAATCAGTATGTACTCAGCAGTGTAAATACTGAGTCAAAAAACGCACAGCATAATAAATAATATGTAATAACATATACAGTAATACAAGTAAAAGTGCCTCATGTGTACATCCTCTTTGATAACAATACCCTAATCGACCATTCTCAGATTTAGTGTTCCACTACATGTCAAAGACAACTCGGTAACACAATGTGATATTAATTCAATAGTGTAAAACAAAAACCACACGTATACAAAATGTACAAGAATTCGGACCAAGAGTACAGGAAACAGAACCCTTTACAAAACCCAATTTATATTTTTAGTTGGTAACATTTAATCTTTTGCAAATACGCTGTTGTGGCCTAATAATAATTGCAGTAATAATAATAACTTTATGATATTAACTGAAATAATACAGTAGTAATCTATCCTTGGAATTTGCAAAATCAGGATTGTGAACATTCAAAACAAGTCCATGATGGATGTTGTCTTGCATGGGCGACATAAATGTTTGTTTCTGGGTTTTCTTATTGTTGTTTATGTGTGTATACATTCTGATACATAACAAGTTTACAATAACGAGATCGATAGTAGGAATCGATAACTGGGCTTTTGTTACTAGCTTGAACGCATTAAATGGCATCATCATTTGTAGTGCATATAAAATATGCCAAAATCACTGGGTAAACAGGTTTATAAATCATCACAGTGTTAACTGATTAATGATTAGACTGCGAATCAAGTAGTGATTACTAAGCAGACCATTGCTACATTAAAATGGTGGATCACAATAGAGAACAAGAGTCTCTCGAAGGGATTGCTGCTCTACTGGTTAAAAGAATTTCCAGGAATTCAAGATACTTTCTTCTATAAAGCCATTGAGTGATAATGACATTTCTTCCTATTAACCCTTTACCTTCTGCAATTACTGAGTGCAAATGCTACGCAGCCTGCTTTCTTATTCGGCTGAACCTCAGACTAACAAAATAACTGCCTGAGTGAGTGCATATGTCTACATGTTCTACATCAGTCTTGTCCAATCCAAACTATGTAATTTAATGAGTAATACAATCTAAAACATTCACCAAAGGTATGTATCAGAAACAAATTTATATAATTCTCAGGAATTAATGTTTAAATTTTCATATTGCTTATTCTGGAATCAGTCTTCGCACTATTTTTTTTTTCTCGACCTATCTGCTTGTGTCCGCTACCAATGACCTAAATATATCTTCTTGAACCTTTATAAATATAAATCTCTCTTGCATTTTAATTTTGATGTAATCTGCTGTAAGGTTGTCAATATGTACCAATTATTGCATGTTTCATTCTAATAGTCAGATAAATCTGAAATGTAGTGTGTTGTAACATGACTAATGTCCGATCCTTCATACTGAATCTGTTTATTAAAGTAGATATTATGTTCAGTCATCACTTTCAAAAATCATTTAAAACTTAGTTCTGCATAATCAAGGATACATGAAGGTTGCAATTATGTTTGCGTTCTATACCGTAAACTTTCATAATTGTATACGATATTACTTTTCTAGTCAACTAAATCTTTAAAGATACTGTATGTTTGCAGTTACATCCAATGCAAAGCATTAATATGAAATGCATATTTACAAATGGGGTATCCCAACCCCATTATCTTGACACGAGGCCGACCAGTCCTAACACTAATCTATTAATGCTGAGCGTCAAGCGAGACGACTGTTATTGCCATTAATGTAAGTATTTAGTATGACTCGGCCGGGGATCGAACCCACGACCATCCACTTCCGCGGCGGACGCTCTAACAACTAGGCCACCGTAGCGGTCCGAAATGTGTGTTTGAGTCAACAAGGCAAGAGTTATAATAGCAACATGCGTATGCGTCTCTGGTGTTTATTTGTATGCATATACACATTAGCAGAATTTAAGTAGTTGAATCTTGAATGTTAAAACCATTTCTGAACTTCTGTGATAACCTTTTCAAATTAGTTACTGTCATGGACATACCTAACATCAGCTTGGTGCCATTTTCCTTTAGAACAAAATAAATATTACAAGTATTCTGGTCAAAAATTCCCATTTCAGTATGAACCATGAACCATTCACTGTGAGTAGCGCAATAGTTATATCAGCCATATTTGATGTACGACTGGCAACATATTTTTTGCGACCAATTATGCAACGTATGTCTTTTATGGTGTTTACATTACCTTCAATTCAGGAGTACAGATAACACGATTGTGATTATGGCCACTGTGTATCAGTCATGTTGTATGTAAGATTGGCACAAGTTACATTTAAGACCAGCTGGACATAATAAAGAGTCTTCTTGAGAAACCCCAATTTCAACATAACTTTCGGTTCATATTGCAATAAGCGTTTGACGATGTCAGCTGCATCGAATGTCAGTTCCTTTTTTAGGATCAACTAGATATATGTCATTGAGTGAAAACCACCATGTTGATATTAGTATCCATTTAGGAGTAGTGCTAACAAAGTTTTCAAGATAATACATTGGCACCATTTTTTTAAAATACGACCAGCTAGGAATCATGAGAGATCTTAGAGTGTAACGTTCATACTGGTGTGTCTATGTAGAGTCGCAATACTACGATTTTCATGCTGAATACCAAGATTTATAGTTGGCTGCTTTAATGTCAATATTGTACGCAATTTCTACTCACGCATCTATTAGGACAACTTATTTGTTAAGTCACACATTTTAAAAGTAATTTTGTTTTAGTGAACGGTATGTATAGGGACACGTCGTTTTATATAGTCGTGAATTGTGGGGACACTTTTTCTATCATTCAGACATTACATGTCGGAAAATGCACTCCAATTGAAAATGCACTACTCAAATTTGATCTAACGAAATATAAAACTCTGTACTTAAGACAAAACACTTTAATTCAGTGAAGCAGCTTCTTATCAACACAACCTTTCTCCGTTTGAACTGTTGCCAGATATATATTTTGTGCTTGTTTTTCTATTTACATGATAGGCCTACGTTGCTGACAAGCTATTATATATAGCTGCAAACAAGATAATATTACAGACGTGTTGAGTCATGCCAATGTAAGGTAGTCCTTTTAAATATTATAAGATTGTGTTGAACAGTTGCCAAATGTATTCAGGGTGAGAATTAAAGACTTTATACGCTATTGTATTGTATGCACATGTATCGTTGATCTTGTCACAAACGAACATTGGTATGTTATACCTAATATTATGCCATACAGAATAAGATAGTAATATGTTAAGCAAGCTACAAAACAAAAGTAAGAAAGCGTATTCGGGAATTTACGTGTGGTGTATATGTACAACTGAAAGTGGAAGAATTTCATGCTGCATCATAAGGGTGCATTTGGTGTCAAAATCCTATCGGAGTTTGCTTGTGGTAAGTACATCATACCATTTGTTTCCTTACCATCTTAAGATAGTGTGACAATTATCAATTATGGGCACTATATCAAACTGTACGTCTCCTGCATCGCTGCAACAAATATACATACATTTCCAAACACACACACACACACACACACACACATATATATATATATATATATATATATATATATATATATATATATATATATATATATATATATAGTGGTTAATACTTTGCACAAGTCGTTCCCTACGGACATTCGAACCATGGTCTGCGGGACACTACAACAATACCATTATGTACCAATGACAACCACTAACACCATCGATTTTGTGCCCTCCTCCACCTCAACATAGTTTCCGGTATAATCACTATTACATTACTGATAATGCCGCGAATCAGCAGAGTGGCAGAACAGACCAAAATATAGACGTATCTGTTTGCTAAACAAACACTTCCAACAAAACAGAAACCAAAATGACAAAAAACAATACCAAAGCTTCTAACTAACCAAAAGTTTTTCCCCAAGAAAATGGGAGATAATCCCTTGTGGATTAGTTAATTCTCTTACCGTTTTTGTCGTTATATATTTTAGTTTTGTAGGAAGTGTTAGCTTGACAAATGAACGCCTCTAATTGTGGTCACACGCCCTATGCTGCTACGAATTAAATCATATCATATATCAATAGTGGTAGGAGAAAGAGTAACAGCGATTAAGAAATGTATCCGTCCGTTATTCTGTCAGACAAAAATGACAAGAAAGACAAGAATTTCAACTTGATTTTTGAGAAGACACAGAACAATTATTCAAACCTATTGCTGCAGCTACTTAGGAGGTTATTTTTGGAAATAAGGGATACAAAGAAAAAAAGGTGTTTTTCCTGAACTTGGAAAAATAGCAACAAAAATTGGAAAACCATCTAGACTTTTACAACATCTTCCTGGTCTAATAGCTCAACTGGAGGAGGTTGGGGGAAAGCCAAAAAGAAATAGAAAGGGGAATTAGTTTCATGGAGAAATGTACTGAAAACAGTGCACAAGAAATAAAGAATATGATATTAAAAACCGATAAAGATATAAGTGAATTTGGTGCGGTTGCTGCATGAAATTATCGTATAAGAAATAGATTTTTAAAGCCTAAACATGTTAAGGGTGTAAGTCCTGAAACATGGATTAATTGAGTGTTGAAATTTAATCAGGGTATTCGTTACATGGCATAATGCATCACAGCCGATGTTTTTCTGCAACGCGACATATATTTGTTGCGCTACAGGATCATACGCGATAAAATTCACAAACACGCAGCCATATGATATTTGATCAAATGGGCGTTTCTGAAGTCTCCTTACGAATAAACGACCAACAAGAACCTTCCGAAAATATTGTACTTAATTACGGACAAAACCAAATAGCGCGCGCATATCATCGTTTGCTGACATTTATGGGACGTGATATGAAAGTATATACCGGTCTGCAAATATCACAATTAGATTTTAGAAACATATATCAGATTTATTACTGTTCGTTGGAACATCTTGAATTAACCAGACGGAATGTTGTGAATATACACTTCAGAGCTTGTGTAACTCTTCCCGTTGCTCCATCCCCCCCCCACCTTATCTGTAATTACATAGCAATACCTGTAAAACGCAGCGATAAATTGATGTTACTCGAAGGTGTTGATGGACAAATGAGGGTAGATGATGCACCAGTGGAAAACATGTAAATATTTCCAAATATGTAACATAATTGGATCACTCGTATCATTTTAAATGTTTTATAATCACGTTAGATTTACTCTAACTCCTGGTGATATTAAAAACTACGATCAGGTTCATGAAAAAAGTGGAACTACAATATCGCTAAAACACGATCAGATCACAGATGGTCAGAATAAACTAACACTGACGACGCTTCAGATTAGGCAATTTAATGACGCAATAAAGGGTGTCCAGGTTACTATCTCTGTGAGTGCTATATCCGATATAGTTAAATCAGGTGGAATAGTTCCACTTCTCACGGTTATACCAGCATTGATTACCGCGGCGGCCCTTTTCTTCGCGAAAGCTGCGGAGTTAGGAGCAGTCAGGAGAGCGACAGGAGTGGCACTAAAGACAGCAACAGGACAAGGATATTAAATAGGGAAAGGGTCTAAGATAACCAGGCAGTCGTTTTACTTATGGACGCAGCCTGAGCTTACCAGGGGGTATTTATTCGCAGGGAAAAAAAGACTCTGACGATTTAATAGCTCCGTTGTCAAATTTCGATTTAATCCATGTTACTAAAAATTATAAATAAAAAGCTTCAGAGGTGTTTTGTATGCAAGACCAGTTAACTTCCACACCAAAACGCACTGAAACCGGTATCATTAATCTCGATAATTCCACGGGACCTGGAAAACACTGGAACACGCACATGGTTGATTCACGTGAAATTATTTATTTCTATTCGTATGGGTTAGCCCCACCGAAACAGTTTCTAAAATATATTAGTCCAGTGCAAAGTACTCAAGTTTGTTACTCAAAGCTACTAACACAGACAATAACTGACACACCAATATGCGGCAGAGAAGTAATTGCTGTACTCAAGTCTGCATCAAAATCAAGCAAACCACCTCATAAAGCTGTACACGATTATACAGTTTTGCGTTGGAAATCTAGCACAGAGTTTAGTTAAACAATTTATCTAATTATAATGATAGATATTTACGGAAGTTCTATCTCGAGACAAAAACCTACTGAAGAAATATCACTCGAGAATGTGAACAAAATCAATAACGACGAATTATCCGAATTGCAAAATTTTGCAAATGTGGATCCAAACGAAATTGTTATATTTCCAGGGAAACAGGGAAAATTAAAATCTTTCATTGAACGATATCATTGTTAGACTTAATGGAGTACCCGAAAACTCCATAGCGGTATTTGATTCCACTGGTACATATATACCCGGAGTTTTTTTAACAACTGCATTAGATAATATTCCATCAGTGGTTCTTTAGTATCAGCGTCATTCACATGGTATATAGACTTTGTAATATAATGAACGCCCAATAGTATAGATACAATCAAGTGCAAAAACTTCAAACGAAACTGAAAAATCTCATTGACGGGTACACAATATAATTAAAAAATATCGCAGGTGCGTTGTCATAGCTGATATAATTGTATATTCGGTTTCAGCTGTTATTGTTGGAACTAGTTTATTGCTATCTACCATAACACCATCTATAATGATAGGTGCTAGTAGTGCAGTAGTTATAACAATTTGTGTATCAGCGACAACAGCAATAGCTAATACAAATGCTAAAAAATATCTTCATGTAGTTAAAATAAACTAAACGCTACGGCTGCATATTCCCAATTAATATCAATGCTGTCAAAAGCCTTAACGACGAAATAATATCCGATGACGAGTTATCGACGATGATTAAGATTTACGATACGGCAATAGTGTCTGACGTTAAAAACAATACAATTCACTGGTATTTGCAAATAAACTTAAACCAGATGGAAACCCCGATTGAATAGTTGTTATAATATCAAATGGAAATTATGGTATCGAGGATATCAATGATGAATTCCAGCGTAGAATACAATCCGTAAAAGGAAAAGAATCAAAGATAGCTATAACTGTTCACGAACCATGATTGTCAGCCGCGGTAGAGATAAATTTGAAGGGCTATGTGGTGGATATGTATCAATCATCGATCAGAACCGTTTTAGGATGGGGTGAAGTTGACCCGGAAGCACCACCATCGTTACCAGAACCAGCAAGAGGAGATTTTTGTTCTTATCATGAAGAAATCTAATTTTTAAGCTCTTTCATAAGCGATTATATATGTCATGGTAAACTCATATGCAGAGGGGATGATGAAATATATTAATTTAAGAGATGAGGTAGTACGGACACGATTGATATTATTAATAAGTTTACCCGTTATTGTAATAGCTATAATGAAATTCACAAACAACAGCTATAGATTTTGAGTCGGTATTTTACCGAGTAGCTCTCTTTTGTATCATCGTCTCGAGATAATATTATCAACAAAACATAAATAGTAAATCAAATACAATTTGATGTTGAATTGTCTTAATCGAAAGATCATACAAACGATAATAATACAGATAATATAAATTTTAAAAAAGTCTTTAACAAGTACTCTATAATAGAAGGTGATCTACTACATTTTAAATATCCCCCGTATAACCCAAACGTAATAAAGAAATCTCTCAGCGATTTTATCAATGAAAACGTTTCTCACATACACGCCGCATGGAGAAAAACACTACCACCGGCAACTATCCTCCGTTACAACAATGATCCATACAGCGGTGTTAGACACATATCGCCGGGAACAGTAAATATAACCTTGGTGATCGCAGTCAATCTTGTTTGTGGTGCAATTGATGTAAGGTATCAGAGAAACACGTGAATATCAAATCAGTCACAGCAGGAATATATTCTGTATACTTTCACTTCTCAAGTATCTCCGATGTCATTACTAACAAGAATGAATTTCAAACCTACGGACCAAAACTATAAACTGATTGATTTATCTAGGGAAAAGTTACAAAAAAAGTCTTTATATAAAATCTTAAACGTAAAGATATTTCTGATTCAGAATAATAATACAATTTTGAAAATTTTCCAAACAAAATCATCATTTTTAGTAGTACATACTCCATCAGAATGTGTAAATCTGTCAGTGTGCACAATGTTGATGGTTAGTTGATTTCATAGTCTGTTCTGTTTTGTCATTTTTGGTTTCGGTTTTGTAGGAAGAGTTACTTTGACAAATGAACGACATTAATTGAGATAACACCCATTCTGCTGCTGTGGTTTTATCCAAATATTTTATCAAGACCGATTCTATATCTTGATATAGGATTATGTGAATGTAATGTTATAAAACCGCGTGGGGTTGACTAAAGAAATTTCTAAAATTATTATAGTCGTAATCTCCGCTATCCGCTAAACACAGCTAGAATGTTACAGTTATCTCGGAACACTTTTGGAATTTGTGTATATCGCTGTGTTAAATAAATTCCATCAGTATATTAATGTCTACCTCGAGAAATATTATAGCTGGATTTGTTTATCTAGCATTACATCATCATATACTACTAAATTATTAATACTTCCATCAATATCATCAACACTCGGTGCATCATTGATATCAGTGATAAACTCAATAACATCTTCACCGCACTCATCCAACGATTGTGCATAATTTAACATCTTTTAACGATCCGTACAATCCCTTATCGTCTACAAATGATGCTATCAAATACAACTTGTCCCATTTTAGCCATCTCATTATCAAATTAAGTAACAGTTGCGTCTTTCCACTTCCAGATGGACCTATTATGACCATACGAATATAATGTGGTAACGCTGCATGGAAAAATAAATAACATTCATAATAATATGGATCTATATTGCGTCAAATGTAAAGCGCGTACCACCACAGCTACACTAACAACAATTATAACAACAAATAATAGGTGAGCGGTTACAGGTAAGTGTGAATGATATGGAACAAAAAAATTAAAATTATCCCAGGTGACAAACTGAAATTTAAAAGAAACACGAGGAGGTGATATTGCAGCAAAAGTGACAAAATTACGGGGAAGTCCATGGGCAAAAGGTCCAGGAGAAAAACATCTTCTAGGATATAATTACTGTGGCCCTGGAACCCGACTTGATAATCAAAACCAACCATAACCTGACGAGTATCAGATAAACGCAATTGATCGAGCTTATCAAGCTTATGATGTGTCTTATAAACATAACAGTTTGCAGCATAGATATCACGCAGATATAAAAGTAATTCACGCGTTAATTATATTACTGTTAAATGTTTCGAAGAATCATTAGCTAGCTGGTTAATAAAAGCCGCGATGAAAAAGTAAGCTTTATTATTGGCTGGTCGTTAATTTTATTGTGGACTCTATTTATTATTCCCTAAGAGGATATTGGCGAGGTAAATCAGCAATTAGTAAACTCGCCAAAGCAGCACAAGTCAAATGTGTTACTGCAGCAGATTGGTTATCAAGACAGGCAATGTGGCAACTTTATCTTCCACCGCCTTAAAGAATCAAATACGAGTATTTTGATGTCAGCGTTTCAAACGAAGTTCATCAGGCTGATATTTTACCCTCACCGCATGATACTGTCAAAAGACTGACATACAAATACGCATTAACTGTAGTTGATATTGGAAGCAAATACAAAGAATCAGAACCATTATCGACAAAGACGGCAACAAAAGTAGCTTCTGTATTTGAGTGAATTTATCAACGAGGAGGTCTGCGATGGCCAAATATCTTAGAGGTTGATCCT
>JARLTB010000371.1:737500-912500 GCA_030141615.1 Unio pictorum
TTATTTGTGTGTGCGATGCTATCAGCAGTTCCCTTTTTTATTACGTATCCCGGATTAAGGTTTGTCTTGAACTTGTTGCGTTCAGAATATCATACAATGCTATAAATGTTACGAATACCTGCGTATTTAAAGCGTTACTTGCGTGGACGTATAACGATCCAATAGTTGGATAGTTTGTAGTCACTAATGCCAATCGCTTGCTGTCTCCGCTGTCTTAGCAATTTCGTATGAACTTATTATCGATTGTCAGATTTATCGTTATCACTTAAAAACGTTTTGAGTATAATAATTATTGCAATGAAAATATGTATTTTTCTAACTTGAGGATGATTACAATTAAAACTTATTTCGTTCTTTAACATCAACATAATGCCGACTTTTCTCATTCATCACGAAATGTCGGCTTTGACAATATAATTATCTGCTACATTATAGATACTAAATCATGTCTGCAAACAGTACCAATGAACCCTTAGTGGCCGCAGACATTTGTATCATAATTACCTTTCCCGCAAGTATTCTTTTGTTAGCCTCTGTCCTTGCTGAGCAATATTCTTTAGTTCTTCCCCGTCTTTGATCTGGATTATCTTAAGTTATGTTGGACTTTCTTTGAGCTTACTCCATAATTATGTATCTTTATTGTAGACCAGTACGGTACTGATACAGTTATCTCCGCCACAGGGATATCGTTGTATCAGCAAATCTTTGGTCTCGAATCACTTGTATTATTTCTTCCTCTGCTAACAGCTAATATTTCTTGAAAATGAGAAATGTAGTCCGGTTATTACAATGGTTCACTTTTAGCTTCAACAGACTCATGTTGTTTTGGAATGTGACTAAACCTAGTTTTTGTCACTTTTCTGTAGTTGATATATATTTTAAGGTTGAGCTGATGTTTCAGGCCACTTTCAGTCTTATTTGTGCTATTGTTTTTCATTCGCCTACCTTTTCTCAGATAAAAACACTATTATCTTTCCTCAGTCTACTCGTTATTCGGTTTGAATTGTCTTTTTTCAACATTTCAATATAAGAGTAATGCCGATCGGATGGCACCTTCTCGGTATAGCCTAATTAATGGTTGTTCTTTACTTCATGATACCACCCACGTACTCAGTAATGACACCAAATTTATTGTCCATATGCATATTCGTAACGGATTTGTTGTTGTTGACGATATATTACTGTGAGTATTGCTATTACTTGTATTACTATTATTTGAAGTAGTAGTAGTAGCAGTGTTAGTAGTATTAGTAGAAGAGTAGTGGTAGTGGCAATAGCGGTGATAATAGTTGTTGTTTTTGTAGTAGTCTTAAAGATTGTGTATTAAATGTTAACTATATATATCGTATATATTATCCATACTGTCATTTTCCGTTGCAGAAATTATTTCTGAATCTGCTTGCAAAGGGGATTCTGTTCTGATTTTTCAAAATATTACATCAGCCAGATTCAAGGCCACAATTACCCTTTACAAAAAGGATCATAAGAAGAGAGATAATATGGCACTTTTTTTCCTGAATGATTCGGATGTAGACGTTAATATTCTCGATAAATACAGACAAAAGGTGTTATTAGAAAATGGATCGATAACGTTACGAAACCTTGAATTAACAGACGAAGCTACGTATGCCCTCGTATACGACCCAGATACGTCTACGAAGAACGAAATAAACATATCGATACTTGGTGAGTATTAAATGTTATTGATATGGTTCAGTCGTCTTTTATTACACCAGCATTCGATGCATTTATGTGATTTTGTATTCTGTAAGCATTGCTGTTATTTATTTATGTTCTTTGATTAAAAAAAACATTATAGACAAGCACATGGTCTAAACATGCAAACATGTTCCCAATGGAAATTCTCATGAAAAGACTAAGAGTGAATAATAAAAGACTTAAAAATGAAGAACCATATCATCCTTGGACTCCATAGATACAGTATTGTATTATATATTCATAATTGTGGATCTAAATTGATACGATTATAGTCGATATATAAACTAACATTCAACACACTAACATATTGAATTAGGTTTTAGACACGAATAATTAGTGCATGTGAAAACGGATACAATCAAATTGTTGTACATTGTACAATGTTAACGATAGATTATACAATAACATAGTCTTCAACCTGTAAAATATGTCACATAACGCGATAATATTCGCATGCAAGGACATTTAATTAACCCATGTTTTAGAGGAATCGTAAAATGTATATCAAGCTGATCTTATTTTTTATCTAGTTTGAAAGGGTCATCCTTATTATTATTATATCACAATTATTATTTTGTATATTAGTATACTGTTTTCTTTACATTGATAACGTTTCACCGTTATTTGGTCTGGTAAATAATTACTAAAACGCAATCTCAGCAATAAACATTAAAAAATGATTTTTTTTCTTTATTTGTTTTTATTTGCTTGGTACTAACAGCTACCTCGCTTGGCACTCAGCATTAAGAAGTTAAGTGTTAGGACTGGTCGGCCTGGTGTCAGGATAATGTGACTGGGTGTGACATCATGCTACATGTCTGCAGCATGATGCCCCAGTGCTAGACATCACTATACACTGTTTCACTACAGACATCGTAGCGATATGACTAAAACAATTGTTAAAGCTACCATAAAAATCATAATCAAACAACAAACAAAACCAGCTATGTTAGAGTACTTAACAATTGGGAACGGTCCAATTATAATTTATCAGTGTTCTGTTTGTTTTAATGTAATGTGCTAATGATTACCAGTATATGAATACAGTGTAGTCATATCATGCTATAAATGAGATGAAGATACTTTCTATAACATAATAAAATAATACTTGTCCATTACAAAAGAAAATGCTGATCTTATACTGTTTGTTTTAATATTAGAAAATATAAAACTACCATTTAGAAGTAAACCTAAATATTAAACATTTAAACTTAGAATATATCCAAATATTAAAGATTTTGCACATATGAATGTTTAGGTTTAGCAACTATAATATAATATATTTTATGTCAGTTCCACCAACGCATCAATGCAAACCAACGATAAGACAACATGAGAATGTTTTGCGTGCTTTTCTGCATAATGCACAATACTGTGGAACACCTCAAGTGTCTTTCCAATGGTTGGAGTACCCTGGTATTACCTATAAAGTAAGTAACGTATTCTCACTACATGTCTATTGGTAAATCTCTTCTAAGATAATAGTTATGTGTACCTGTATGCTTCAACAAGACTAAATCTATATGAATGAAAATGTATTGAATAATCTACACATATTACAATATATAGCTGGTCGAACAACACCTCCTGGTTAAATAGTGTGCCAATGTTCATTTACAGAGAGCATAATTATAAATATTTGGTCGAAGATAAGATACACAGTAAAGACAAATGGGCTTTGAAAACACTTGCTAATCGTGCCTTGGGATGTCAACATTGTTACACGTAGCGCAAGTGGGAACATATATTGATCATTTTTATATTAAGATCCGTTTGTCAACATCTAAACAACATTTTGTCTTTAAGACTTTTTAATTGGAAAAAGATAGGTGGAGTCACCTGTGCACCTGTTCTTATAAAGTGCACCTTATATCTACTACTAATTAGATCGCACTATTGTTTTTGTATTACAAGCATGAGATCCCGCGTTTGATTTTATAATTATGTTACATAAAAGCGAAGGCCGAAATTGGCATATGATTATATCGTCTTTAATTCTTTTACACAATACACCAATGAGTTTGTTATTAGACAATAAGATATACATATTTGTTAAAACATGGAAAGAGCACCAGGTCTTCGACCTATATGACACAAACGAGAACATCAATGTCAGGCACATCAAGCGTCCTACAAGTCAGACATAAACTGCAAATAATAAAGGATACATTGCAATAGCATACGAATATATCAAAAGGTATTGAACGGACACATATTTAGTTTTGAAATCCAGCATGTTATCATATCAAGTGACGTAATTATCCGTCCCGTGAATGGCAGCTTGTTGTATAATCCCATCGAAGCTTAGAGACCGTATTGAGGCAGACAAATAAGGTGCCTTTTTAAGTCGGAAAGGACATGAGGACAGTTCATTCAATACGTAAATAAAATATCCAATGATGTCGCATATATTAATATCCAAAGTGTAATTATGGTGTTATAACAAAAAAACTTTTAAGAGATAATATTGAGTAGGAACAAAACGGAGAATTGTAAAAAGAAATATTCCGGCGGATACATTACATTCAAATAGCAGAAAACCCGCTATCCGTAGCAGCTCGAAGTTTGGAGGCCAGTAATTAAGATAGATCTTGAATAAATACAACAGGAATTAGTATAAGTACACATATTAGTGCTAATGTTGTACCGCCAAACAAATCATCTTACAAGGACCATTAACAGTGCGTGTGATACCTTTATTACGGATAGTGTTTTTAAATTATTTTGGTACAATTAGCTAGGTTTAGTTATTGATTACATTTTAGTCATTCGCATAAAGTGTTTTTAACTTATATTGTTCATATTAGTTAGGGTTAGTTATTGATCACATCATACACAACTCAACAAGATGTCTGCTCTAGATATAATTTGTTTCTGTAATGATCGTGAACAAATGTGTGGATTCCATTATCGAGTGGGAATATTCTGTCATTGCAGCTATTCAGGCCAATGCTACATAGCATGTGTTCAGTTCTAAACGTATTCATTGGCAATACTAATTTTCAGCCGAAATCCCTGTTAATTAATCAGTGTGTCCATGCGATAATATTTTCGCAACCTTTTCCTTGATTATGTTGCCGCAATGTTCTGATTTTTCATCCAGATTCAGCATTTTTGATCACAATGCGACTTCTATAATAGCTACCATATGATCTTATGAACTTGCTTACAAGTATTATGTTGCTTGCTGAATGAATTTTTCTGAGTGGATTGTTTTCTTCGCGAGGACAACCAGAACAAAAATCAAGTTTGTCATACAACATAAACCTATCATTTCAAACATTCTCCGTACTGAGTTCATAACACATCGAGTCAGGTAAAATACCAACGTACCATTGTCTCCATAGTTTGCTTTTATCGTTTTGAAATGAAAATCGAAAATCACGTGCTATGAGTGCTAGAGCACCTTTAACTGTTTTCTCCAAGGAGTACGACCAATTTGTTTCCCAACATATGTTGTTTGGGATCTTCCATGTTCTCGTGCATCACCAACGGAATTTTTGTTCATCCTGATATTGCTGGTATATGTTTCCTTTCACAACAAACAAACATGAACACACGCAGACCCATGCACTCGCAAATATGTTACAAACAGAACCTCTCACATACAAACCTCACGGTGTTTTAAAATATATGTTTGTTTTCTTCATGCGACCGTGAAGAACATTTCAGAAAATCCATGACGATGAGTTGACATTATGATCCACTTATTTCGTCAATTCATTGCTTCGACTAATACCTTTGATGACATAACACTCACATTGTTATAACAGGTGAGATTTGGGATGTTACTATAATATGTTATTAACTTAGTTTGCAAGGAAAATTAAAACGTTAAAATGATCATGTAAGATATTATTCATTTAAAGCCATTTGTTCGCATCATCTTACAAACTGGCTCCAAAGTTTGGATTCATTTAACATATTGTTTCCAAAAGTGTTTAGTAACTAACTAGTCATACAATATGTGCTAAACTAGTTACAATTCCTCCTTAGAGAAGCAGCATTTATTACATTACTTCAATTAATCTTTATAACACACAGGTTTGTGGTAATATGTCTCTGTAGCAATATAAACATCCAGCTAATCTGTTTGCGTGTTTTTGTACACAATCTTAGAGTTCGTTCATTCATTTCGCCTCCAATGTATCATTACAAATTATAGGGGGGGGGGGCGGGACTCCTAATGGCCGAGTGGTCTAAAGCGCTCTCCGTTACGGATCACTGCCATCTCACCTCTGTCTGCGTGGGATCGAGTTTAAGATTCAACTAATGTAGTTATGTGAGAAAGATTGCAAGTAGCTTCTCGTGGGTCGGTGGTTCTTCCCCCACCAATAATACTGGCCACCATGTATAGCCTATCGTGTGCTAAAAAATGGCGCTATACCATACAACAGCAACAACAAATTGTACGTCGACGGAGCCAGAACATGCTATGAGATTATGAGAGTCTTTATAACAAGTTGTTTTGTGTTTTACAGTTATTCGTCATTTAAACAGTCTATTTATATTTTGTTTGCCGCAGTTGGTAATTTAGTTGAGTTGATATCAATATAAGCGGTGAATTTGATAAGCCTCAGATCGAACGTAAGGCACCGTGTAAGATATGTATATAGAAGATCATAGACAATTTTTTTCAAAGTAGGTTTGTTGTTATATTAGCTGCTCTAACTTGTCGGCATTACATTTTGTCTTTGAATGCTGCAGAAATCTGTCTTAGCATATCAAAGCGTGTCACACTTTCAGCAGGTAGTCGCCACGCGCGTCATGTAGGTTCGGAAGATATGTTAAACCCACTTCGAGTTAGTGACATATATGATCACTGCCTCATAATAGTTTTTATGGTAAATATTTTGGTTCCATCCATAAGATATAGTCCACTTGCGGAGTGTTTGACATGGTCCAATCGTACAAATGATTAGCAAACTATATGTAATATACGTCGCCTCCCAGGTTTTGTCTTAGTAATTGATGCCGACTACAGATTGTATATTTTTAATGACATAGATTCAAAGATGCAATCCTTGATCAAATCTATTAAGCATCTAATTATAAATGGACAACTTAAGCGCTGTGCCTATTGATCGTTTGGGACAAAACTAATAATACTAAAAGGCCAAGCTTGTCGCGATCAAACTCTTTGGATGTTTACCTAAATAATTGTGTGTTGTCAAGTAGCTTCTTAAGTGAAGTGTTCATAAATGTTATACTGTCAATAAAACACAATTTGTCTGAAGAGCTAGCTTATCTGGTAGGTAATTTAATGTTTGCTCGTATTATACAACTGGTTTACGAAGAGGTATGCTTCAGATCATATAGGGTGGTGAATGCGACTGAAATAAATTATGCGGCGTACGTTTTCAATTGCATATTTTATGCCATATTTCACCCAATAAATACGTAAAATAATAACAATCTATGACCAAAGGGCTAAATCATAAATCCAGAATAATATGTAATTCACAGAGAGGTCTGTGAGGAAGCTGTCAACATTACAAGAGCTATCATTCAGATATAGAGCTGATTGTGGACGGTGAGTTGTATACCTATGTGGGGTGTCGTATACCCTGAACGCTACTGACGGTAACGTTTGCTCAGATTGCAGTCATTGATTTCGTTCATGGAAGTACCAATTCTTCGGAAGCATCCGCTCTGTGGCAAATAAAGGGGATTGTTAGGATACTTTGATATACAGGTTGGTACCGACCATGTATCATGGCTTCTTGAAGGTTTGACGACAAACCGGAAATACGATTTGATCTACAACATAATTGGCAGCAGAGAGGGTGAACACACCTTTTTCAAACAAAAAAGGCCTCTACACGGAGAGGGTGAACAGACCAAGTTTTCAGATAAAATTAAAGCCTCTATAGGGAGAGGGCAAACCCATCTCAGATATTTGTCAAACTACAGCCTCCTAAGCAGAGAGGGTGAACAGACCTCGTCCATTTGGCAATCTAATGTCTCCAGCAAAACTGAAAAAACAATAGTGACACAAAACATAAATAAGGCTTCTAACGTTCGAGACGTAGACTCGTTGGTCATACCCTCTCTGCCGCTATGGTTTTATCCAAATATCTTATAAAGTCCGATACCATATCGTGATCTCTGGTCGTGTAAATTTATTGTTATAAACGCGTGAATGGTTGGTTTGGCATGGTTAAAGGAATTTCTAAAACGATTATAATCCATGCCACCGCTACACCAAGTGTGATGAATAGTTCTTAGTGTGTGTGTATCAATAACATTAAATACAGAAAGAATATTAAAATTGTCTCTGATCACTTTTGGTATTTGTGTATACTGCTGGGTTACATAAATTACATTAGTAGTTTTATGTCTACCGCGTGAAAATATTCTAGCTGGATATAATTGTTAATCCAGCATCACATCATCATAAACAAATCAATTATTAATAGATCCATCAATAATATGAACACTCGGTGCTTCATTGATATCAGTAATAAATTCAATAGCATCATTATCTTCATTTATCGTCCTTGCATTTTCATTAAAATCTTTTAGCATATCATAGCACCGTTGATCATCTACAGATGGTGCCCTAAATACAACGTATCCCTTTTTAACCATCTCATTATGAGATTAAGTAACAATTGCGTCTTGCCACTTCCAGATGGACTTATGATAATCATTCTGATGGAATTTGGTAACAATGCATGGTGTTTAACATTTTTCATATTTTGTCGCTGAAACATCAATTACATTCATGTTGCTATAAATAAATTATGGATCTATATTGTGCTAAATGCAAGACGCGTACAAGCACAAACTATTTAACAACTTGTATAACAAGCAATAACAGTTCAGCACTCACCGGCAAGTGTGCATAAAGTGGTGCAAAGAAATTAGATTTATTTGTGTGAAATAAGGTGATGAGTTTAAAAAACCGAGGAGGTAATATTGCAGCAAAATTTACAAAATTACCAGGGACTCCAGGATAAAAACATCTTCAGCATATTATTACTGCGGCCCTGGAACCAGACTCGATATCCGACTTGACAGTCAAGACAAACCAAAACCAGATGAATATCCAATAAACTATATTAATAAAGTGTGTCATGCTCATGACGTGTCTTATAAAACAGATCTCATGAATGGGTAGCAAGATTTCCAAGTGTGATAACTGAGCTAAATAATGAAATTACTTGAATAATTAATATGAAACTTATTAACGCGATCAACAACAAAAATATATAGCCGTTTTACAAAATGATGTTTTAAAACAAAAAAGTACTCGGTAATGTGACTGAAATATATTTATATAAACCAGGTGAATTTGAAGGTGGTAAAAAAGAGCTACTGATCCTTTTTGGAGAGTTACCGCAGATAACATATCTAACATAACAAGATCCACGGGTAGACCCGCAATATATAGATTAGATGCAACTGCTCCTCAGCGTGGCCTCAAGATACACAATTACCGCCATAATCACTTCACTAGCACCTCTGCGTCTACTACACTCTAGACAGGTCAGCATGGTGTATGAACACGACCGACTGCTATCTTTTCTGTCTGCGGTAAATTGGCGTGGATTTTTGTCTTTAGGCCAGGACCATTTCATTATACAATTACAACTCGCGCAGTGATTATTTTGCTGTTGTTTAAGCATCATTATAATATCAACATCAATATCACAGTCTCTTTTTGTGGTCATTTTGTTTATAATCAGTAAGTTTTTTCTTATTATATCATCACTGACAAATTCATTGATGGTGTTGTCATTAGATTTTAAAATGACTCTACGAAGCTGATTTATTCTTCTAACTCGTGACACTGTGAGATAGACTGAATTCGACCACTCGGTGCGATCATCTAGGATCCAAACAACTGTATCAGACATGGTTGACCCCTGAGATAAGTGTATTGTCATTGCGCTGACAGGGATATCTGTCAACGCGCAATGCATCTTCGACAACATTGATATCGACCAGAACAATATAATTTAATACGAGAGTTTGTTTTTCTGTTTTCCCTGGAATATCAACGTCCATATTTTGTCTTCGTGTATCAGCTGGTCTATAACATTCTGGTACAAGCAATTTTGGAAACTTTTCTTTATGTAATTGAAACAATTGCTGTTGAAGTGAGTCTCTGACTATCTTTCTACTTCCTAGCATCAAATCGTTTGGTCTCCACGCTTCCCAAAACTCATTTAACGAGGTTTCTGAAAATATTGTAAGCGCTATTTCGCATTGGATTTTATGCAACTGTAATCTGATTAATTTCTTGAACACGTTTAGTTCTGGATCGAGTGTTCTATGATCAGAATTAATTTCGTTGTAATAATCTACGAATCTCTTTAACCAATCGTGCGGAAAGAAACCAACAAATGGCAGTGGTTGATCATGACCGCCACACATTATCACAGCTGTATTTTTCAGTAACAGCCAATCAAAAACATTTTAATATATCCAGTGACATTGCATATTTCATCCCAAATAATGATCTTTGGAATATATTTCTCTCCCATTCGATTAGGAGTCCATTCGTCGCCTTTATACCGAAAGAAATTGTGTTAAGTGCAGGAATTAACACCTCTCTCTTTCATCTCTCTGGCGAGTCTGTGTGTAGGTTTCAGCACAATCATGTTTGACATCGTTCGAAATAATTCAATAACACGAGAAGTCTTCCCTTATTTGCCACATCCGTTTAAATAAACGGTCATATATCTTCATTTTGAATTGGAACTAGATGGCGCGCTAGATAATTATGATATTTAATTATAATTCATATGATTATCTTCAACTGTAACATCCGCTGATTCAGAATAATCATGTAACATTTCCTATTGTATTCTCCCTGAACCCCATGACGCACCAGAAATTGTAAAACAGGCCACTGCTTCTTTATACTTGTTATCTATATAAAATGAACCCGTGGCGACTCTTACTACAAATTCAGGAAATATATTTACCATCGATAGCAGGTTTATGAAACATAAGCCAACATAGATGATCTTAAATGTTTATGATGAGGTGATTCGACATCGCTGTAGCTAACACTAGTTCCAAACTTTGTTCCATCAGACAAGTATTCGTTTTCTCCAGTGATAAATATATATTTTGTTGTTGCACCTGTGATTATAACGTCATATTCAGCATCTTCTAGAATTAATCGTGCATAATGCCGCTTGCAATCATATGTTCCGCCTTGGGTGAATTTACCGATTATTCTTCTACCGAGGTCTTTCGGGTTTTTATCATTGATTTCGCATCTTTGTTCAAAGATCTCCTTGGTTCGTTTAAGGGTATAATCTTCGTCAAGATCAAGAAATTTTTTCTTGTAATCGTTAATAATTGTATCAAGATTATCATCATCGGGTTGTGGTAACCAGATCTCAGTCTGCGCTCGATATGATATAATTGCCTCACCGACAATCATCGATATCAGTATTTTACAATCAATCATATACCGTAATAACACTATTGGTGCCCAGTATTTTTCAGATAAATGTCTACCAAACCAAGCATAACAAATCTTATGGAGCCATTGGGTAAACTCGAATAATACCACACGAGCGAACCCGGTTTAATCAAAATCAGGTAGTGGTCCATTTATCGCAACACATGTCATCTCGTGTGTGGGATGTCCAAATCGTTTAAAATACCCAGCACACTCTCCATACCCGAGGAAACGTTCAGGACAACACGCTACCAAATTAGCGATAAAAAACTTTAGAGGTGTTTTTATGCGAGATCAATTACCACAACAACCAAATAGCACTGAAACTGGTATCATTAATCTCAAAAACAGTACCGGACCTGGTTTTGTTTGTTTTTGATGGCTTAACGCCATTTTAAAACACAATTTAGGCTATACATGGCGGCAGGTATTGATGGTGGAGGAAGAACCCGTAAAACCCCCGGAAAGTACCACCGACACACGAGAAGCTACTTTAGAGGTGTTTTTATGCGAGATCAGTTACCACAACAACCAAACAGCACTGCATCCGGTATCATTAAATCTCGATAACAGCACCTGACCTGGAACTCACTGTGATGCATACGCTGTTGATCCGTGTGTAATTGTTTATTTTGATTCATATGGGTTAGCGCCACCTAAAGAATTTATGAGTTATATACATCAATACAAAATTCCTCGCTGGTACTCCACGCTACCATCACAGAAATTGATCGACCCACCAATATGTGGCCAGGAGGTATTAAATATACTTAGCGCTATATCATGATCAGCTAAACCACCCCATAAAGCCGTACACGAATATACGAGTAATCGCTTTTTAGAGAGATCTTAAAATATAATGGTTGATCGCACAATGATTAATAGTTGGGGAAGATCTCTCTCAAGCCTGAAAAAAACCACCGGAATAATATCTGCAACCAAGGATGTAACAATTTGTATCGAAGAATGTGGATCCCAACGAAATAGTCGTATTTCAAGACCAACAAGGAAAATTTAAAACGAATAATGTTTCCTTGGATGATGTTTAAGTTAAAATAAATAAAGCGGTGTTTGATTCCAATGGTAGGATAAAAACCTGGAGTTGTATATTCAACTGTGATAGATAATACCAACAAAGACAGGTCCGCTCGACATGAACTCGAATAAAATAACCACGCTTGGCGATCCAACACTGGATACTGATGCTGTGACACACATATGTAGATGCGTTAGACAATAACCTAACGACGCTGCAAGCTGAGCATAAAACCACAGATAGTAAACTAACAACGCTGCAAGCAGAGCATAAAACCACAGATGGTAAACTATCAACGTTGCGAGCTGAATATGATGTTCATTTAAGCGCGTTAGAAACCTCCGTAGGAATTTTAGAAAATCGGATGAAACCATGGATAACTTCTTTGGTACTCATCGGATACATCTATAGGAATTAATACTGCAAGTGCAATAATAGATAAGGGCGCCATGGGAAAATTTACAATAACCTCTGTCAGTTGTACTTTAGCTTGGGTATCAATGACATACTACGTAGAATTTGTAATTGATTTAAGTAAATAGTATAATGAATGTCCAACAATATCGATATGATCAAGTCTGTGAGTTTCAAACTAAACTAAAAACTCTTATTGACGAGTATACCGCGGAGATAAAAAAAATACCGCAGGCGAATTACCAAAGCTGATATTATTGTGTATTCGGTTTCAAGTGTAATTGCTGGAACGTGTATATTGTTTTCAGCGATAACAGCACTGGCACCTGTAGTTGTCACAATTTGTTTGTCATCGGCGACAACAGTTAGAGGGATTCTTATCATCATCACAAAAATATTCACATGCAGTCAGAATGAACTGCACAAGTATATCATTAAGTTACATATTGCATCAGCCGCGTATTCCCAATTATCGTTACTGATATCATCTAGTATCGATGACACAGCAATATCAGATAACGAATTCTCCTCGATAATGAACATCTACCGCAGCGCAACATCAAAATTAGAAAAAGCATCACGACAATAACAACAATGGCGATGACACCAACATCAACAAGGGAATTACTTCAACGAATAGCCGCGAACACAACGCCGCAAATGGCAAACATGATCTCAATAACCTCAAACAACCCTCAGTGTGGATTTCCCCACTGCGATTCCGGTTAAGGAGATAGCGCTAGCAAAATAACGAGTATTCCAAATTTGGCCAAATATTAGATCAAAATCATTTGGTGGTCAGCAGCCGAATAATTCCTTGGTGTTTGCGAGTAAATATAAAGCAGACGGAACTCCAGATTTGGAATATAGTTCCATACCATCTGGGTCTTACCAACTGGAACAAATCAATAATGAATTACTGCGTAGAATAAAATTCATTATGAGAAAAAATCGCTATAACAGTTCATAAACCAACATTATTATCCGTGAATGAGGTAATCTCACCCGGATATGTTGCATATATCTATCAGAGTTCTATAAGAACCGTGATAGGATGGCCTGAAATCCCACCTCAGGCACCATCTTATAAAAATCATCAAAGAATCATATCATGATGCAATGATATCGTACGATGGAAATGTTTGAGCTCTGGGGGTTTTTTTGTGGGTGGATAGAACCAGGTGGTGGATGGTCTCAAGTAATTCCAAGTAGAATTACTGAACATTTCATAAAAATAAATGATAAATTTTAAAAATATAGACACATACTAAGAGAAAACATTTCCAAAACATCTCCGAAAGATGAAATCATCAAATTCATATTAGTATGCAATCAAATTATCGCTGACATGGAAGCATTTAATTTACAAATTATCGAGAAGGTCTTAAATGATACACATCCTCAAATAAGAATAGAATTTGCAAAAGTATATAATATACGTGTAGAGGATATTCCAGAATTAAGCTTTCAGGGTATGATGTAGACCAATTAAAAAAATCCGTCAGTGATGTCATAGATGTGTATTTCCCACAAATACTCGCCGCATGGAAATAAATAACACAACCACAGGCAACTATCCTCAAACATAATAATGACCCAGACAATGGCGGTAGGCATATTGCTCCTGCTAATGTTAATATATTCTTGGTGATAGCAATAAATCTAGTATGTGACGCTATTGATACAAGTTACAAATTAAATCTCGAAGAATCAAATTAAGAACAGCAGGGATACATTTTATAATCGTTTGCACCAACGGCTCCACCCGGATTTTTCATAATTGAACATCCAACAAATCCGGTGTATGCGATGTCATAATGATTCATTAACGAGAATTAATTTTAAACTCACTGACCAGTCCAATAATTTGATTGACTTAGGAGGAGAGATTTTAAAAATTAGTCTGTATGTAAAGTCTTACAGACTTTTACCTAAAGGATTTTCGTCTAAGACTTTTACCTAAAAGAAACTTCGTTTGAAACCAAACCTGTCATTTTTTGTTGTCGTGGTTTTGTTAGCTCCTGTGGTTTTAACCGAATAAACAAATGACAGTTTTAGTCGCAAGCCTTGGTTGGTCTTGACATTTTTATTTCAGTTTTGAGAAAGCCTTAATAAACAGAGTTCTAAAACTGTTTAGCCTGTTTTGACAATTTAGAGCTCTAAATGTATTTGCTTGAAATCTGACCCAATTAGAGATGTAGGATTCACACTCTTTGCTGCTTAAGGAAATATTCTCTTCAGATAAGATATTTCTTGATTATTTAAACAAACCTAACAACAGTTACCGACATTTGTAATATTTGAACTTGCAACCGAACAACTAAAAAAAAACACTCAGCGACCTGTTCAACGAGAACTTTGCTAAAATAATCGCTGCATGGAAACTAAATAACACCTGGGGATATCCTCAAGCATAACATTGACAAAGATGGAGGTGAGATACATATATTATCTGGAAATGTAACTATATCCTCTGTGATTGCAGAAAATCTAGTATGTGATGTTATTGATGGAAGCTATAAGATAAATCTCGAAAAATCAAATCAGTTCCAGCAAGGATACATTTTATACGAGTTTGCACCACTGGTAACGCCTGAATTTTTAAAAGTGCAAGAACCTGGATATATGCGGTGTCATAATAATTTATTAACGAGAATACATTACAGTGGGACATTACAAATAAGTCTCTAATATATGAAATCTTAAATATGATTTCATCAAGGTACCAAAAAGTATAGTATAAATCAAGTGTGTATGATTTTACTATAAATGAATATTCTATCATTGGTATTTTCATAGTTATAAATATAACTTATTAAATTTATTTACAAAATAAACAGTAACATGATGATCGGATATCATTCACTAGGTCCCTCTTTTTGTTTGTTTGGGTAACTCATTTTTGAGAATTAGATTTGACCCTATGACTGTTTCTTTTGGCCGACTTTCCTTCTGATAGCTATATGGGGTTACCTCAATGTGACATAGAGCTGTTTATATCAACGCTACTGTTTATTTTTGGGGCGCCCATATACATATCTCCGGCGAATTTTTTAAGCGAAACGAAAGGTTAGAATATTCAGAAGATTGTCTATGCATTTAGATTTCATGCGCAAAACGCACCCTCTACGATATTCCGACGTGATGGGAGATGTACATGAAATGCTTTCGGGCGCACCCACTTTATATAGAAAAACCTTATTAATCGCTACCGTCATTAATTGTTCCGTTAATATACTCGAACTACTGACTCTCAGCATGAGAATCAGCCACGTTACCTATTACGCTATGGGGGGGGGGAGGGTTGGTTCTCGTGTCTCTCCCCAGCACATACAGCTGGTTTGAGTCGATAAGAGGAACACCGTCTACTAGAATATGTAGTAAAAAGTGTAGTGGATCCCTGCCCACCCATGAATGCGGTTTATGGTATATATTTGTGTGTATTCATTTTATTTATATTAATAATTTGGATGACGGTTAATCTTTGCTTTGTTTGTCAAATTATAAAAGTTACATTACCCATAAAGGAATTTCGACTGATTGTACTTTCAAATCTCTATTCGAGCTATAGAGAATATAGATTTCCTAACAGTCTAGTTCCTTAAACTTAGGATCGTACTCTTTTCCCTTAGAACTATAAAAGTCCTATGGCCAATTTCCGCTCCTTATAAATATAATGTTTCTCTATATATAACAATTCCCAGTTGACTTTGCCAAAGTCATTTATCGATTATGTAAGCAAAATGTATTTTTAGTTCGTATGTTTGTAAAGTATTTTGTATGGACGGCACTAATTATTCCAAATTGCAAATTGATGAGTTGTTTCACTTAAGTTTTGATGCAATTTTGAATATTTTATGATAATAGAATCAAATTAGAATGAAATAAATTTTAAAATTTTGATATTTTTAAATTAAGTCCAAAAAAGGTGCATTTTATTTAAATAGTTTATGTGTATCTGTTTACTGAGAGTTTCTTTTAAAAGCTGTGGCTTTATTAATAAATTTTTATCTATTTGTGATGAGTTTTATCGTTATTCATTTGGATTGTCATGGTCATAGCAGTCGTAAACATTTATATAATCTAATTTAAAATATTTAAAATAATTTTTAATATAATTTAGAGTAGTTTTTAGCAAACTAATAAAATATTTATATTAGATATTATTATATATTATATAACTTTTATTTTCTTTTTGGGGTGGCACCAGAGAGATGCCCCCTCCCCCTATTGAAAAAACTAAAAAGTGTTTTTATGTGTGGGTGTGTTCCCCCCGATGTGTAGTTTTGTGTTTTTTATGAAATCCCATTTATTTTAACCTAACCTTAATTTTGTCCCATCGGGATTATATGAAAATAGGAGGATATTTTGGTCCTTAGTGTTTTCTATGACTTCCTCACCCGAGCTCAAAGGCTCATCATGGGTGTCCTGTCTTAATTTCTTAAAGTTAACCCTGGCTAGTGGTTTCCTGTATCCTGTGTGTGTTATTTGTATTGTGCTATTTGTATGTTGCTATATGTATACAGTGTATCTTGTAAGGATAGCCATTTTGGTCAAAGTTTCCCAGTTTTCTAATCATATAAAATACCTCTAAACGGTATTTTTTAAATATATTTTATAATTTCATTTAATTTATATTTGAAAATTTTGAATTTGGTACAAACACATGGTGTATTAAACTTTAGTTTAATTGGTTGTTTCCAACCTATTGTTTTATTGTTTGCTTTATGGTGTTCCATGTTTTGTAATCTTCCTTATTTATATAATAGATCACTTGGTTTGAAACGGGATCCGTACAGTTTCTTTATTTTGTTTGCACTTCACCCGACTCTATCTTTTTTGTGATCTTTATTTGTTTATCATTAATTCCCTATTCCGCTCCGAAAGAATATTTTTAATTTCCCTTTAATCGGGCTTTCTGCGTAGATTCTAACGAATCTCCACAGAGTATTAATGATTTTGTATCACCAGTGTCTTTATATGATAGCGTGCTTGTGTTGGGGAAAGGTATAAGAAAACTATCTAATTCGTGAGTTGTTTTGATTGTGCGTAAGTCTCTAGGTGAGTTTGTTTCACAGCTCTTCCACGGGCCTGGCCACTTCGCGTAGCGCCATGTGATTTAGCCCCATGTTCTCATTGCTATTACTTTCTCCTCCTGAGTTCCCTGTCCCTCCCTTCTATTTAATTGTTGTCCCCATTTTAAAATACTGGTCCGCATGCTATCATATTCCTAACTATAAATTTTGTTATTTCAATGTAAAGTTTCTTTGGGAAATTTCCCATCTAAATATAATAAATGAGCTTCATTGTATATTTGGTTTTTATTAATAGTAGAAATAATTTCATTTCTTTCTTTTATATTGACTGTGCATTTTGTAATAATATGATTTTTTGAAAACATAAAGTTTCTGTACAGTGAACATTTTTAGGGATCATAGTATGACCCAGTTTCCCCATGCCCTATCCCAATTAATGTTTACGTGTTTTTGTTCTACATTATTTTTATCCTTATTTATTGTGTGTTTTGTTAGCCATTTGTATGTGGATTTTGTATCAATTTCCCATAATTCCTTATCGTCCCTATATTTACAAAATAAATCTTTTATCGATCTTAATTTTCTTGGGACCTCTAAACGTTTTGTTAATTTATTATTCCATTATATGTCGTTTCTCTGCTTCATATAGAAACCAAAGTAATAAATATAGAGCCCATGCCAAGCTATTTTTGGCTCCGCTTTAATCTCTTTAAACCAGTTTAAAATGTTGGTTCATTTAATTAGGGTTGGGTGGTGGAGGCCTAGGCCTCCCCTTTTCCCCTCCCTATATAAAGTTTCTTTGTTTGTGCAGTGTATTTTAAATTCCCATAAGTATTTAATAATTTCTTTATCAATTTTTTTAAGTGTTGCGTTTTTAATGTCTACCGTTTTTAGTTTGTAATTAAGGTGCACATACATGTAATTTTTTACAACTTGTGCTCGTTCCATTAAGCATTGGTGCCCAGATTTGCAATTTTTTTTTGGTATATTTTCCCTGATTTCCTTCAAATGTTTTTGCATTTCGTCTTTCCCAAAATTTATACCTAACGTTTTTATATTGTCTTTAATTAGAGGAGTAGGCAGCCCATGTTTTTTACCTCTCCAGTTTCCTATTAATAAAATTTCTGTTTTTTCAGGATTTATCTTAAATCCCGAAACTTTCCCAATTTTTTCAAATTCCTTTATTAGTTCATTATAGGATTTTCCATCTTGGATAAAGTTTGTAGCGTGTTGTATCATCTTCACTTCTTTGATATTTGGAACTTTAATCCCTACTATTTCTTGGTTGTTTTTAACTTTGATACTTACTATTTATATTGCTATTACGTATAACAACATGGATAGTGGGCATCCCTGCCTCACCGATCTTTGAATTTCAACTTTATCCGTTTTTGCCCCATTTACCTGTACAATTGAGTTTATATCCTTGTACAGGATATTGGTCCAATTTTGGAAGTTTTCTCCAAATCCAAATTTTTCTAGTGTCTTATTATATAGGTAGTTTTGCTTAAGTCTATCAAAGGCTTTTTCCTGGTCAATTAGTACCATAACACTATTATTACCAGTCATATTCATGTGTTCTATAATAGTTTTAATGTTTAGAATGTTGTTTTGTATATCCCTACCTTTTGGCCCGCTAGTTTGGTTTATATTTATGATTTGGTCAAGACATTCTTTGACCCTTTCAGCTAATATTTTACTAATAATTATATAGTCTATATTAAGGAGTGAGATGGGTCTCCAATTTTTAATTTCATCCCTATTACCTTTTCCCTTATATATTAATGTTATCATTCCCTCCCTAATGGTGTTAGACATGTTTATATTTCTTAGTGCAATGTTATTATATACCATTCTAAAACTGGCGATAACTACCCGCAAAATTTTTAATAAAATTCCGCTAAGAGTCCATCTCTCCCTGGTGATTTATTTTTGGATAATTTCTCTATTGTCGATATGATTTCGTCTTGCGAGATAAATTCCTCACATTTGTTTCTATGGTCTGAGGTAATTTTCTCACAATTCGTCTCTCGTAAGTATGTTTCTATATTTTCGTCTGCTATCTTCTGTGAAGTATATAGGTCCTTATAGTAACTCCTTATGTAATCTAGTATTTGAGTTTTGTCCTTCAGTATCTCCCTTCCCGTATTTAATGTTTCCAGTGTTCTTCCCCCCCCCCGTTCTTAATTCCTCCCTTTTATATACCCCTTCTGCATTTTCATATAGTTTGGTAAATATACCTGCTTTAATTAACCTCCCTTTATAATGTTCTTTTTTTAAATTTGCTAATCTTAATACTAGTGTTTCTTTTGTGCTCTGGGTTGTTGTTGTGTTTATTAAATTTTCTAAAGCTTCTATTTCTAATTTTAATTTCCTAGTCCTTATTTTTTAATGATATATCGCTATCTTCTGAAATTTTACTTTTAGTTTATCCCACTCTTCTATAATATCTATATTCCCATTATTTTTAAAATCTCCTATTTCCCTTTTAATATCTCTTATAAATTCCTTCTTTTTTAATATTTTATTATTTAATTTCCATAATCCCCTTCCCCATTTAGTCCTTTTTTTTATTCCTACTTCTAAATAAATTAGTTTATGGTCCGAAATTTTATAATCTGATATCCCTGCTTTTATATATTTATTTGTTCCAAAAGATGTGCCCCAAAATTTATCTAATCTACTTGCTCTTTCATTTCCGTTTGTGTAAGTGTATTCCACCCTCGGCAAGTTTAAACGTCTATATATGTCAATCAAATTGTGTGATTTCATGGTGTATTCCATTATATCCTTAATGATTAAGTCATTGTATATCAGTTTTCCCTATCTGTCTATTTCGTCCCCACCCAATTAAAATTATAACGCTATGGGGGTGTTGACCCTCGTTACTCTCCCCAGCACAAGCTGGTTCAAGTTGATTGAGGGACACCGTCTCTATGCCAAAAGTGTCTTACGATGGTGTAATGTTTTCCTTGACCATATGTAGTGTTGAGCCTCGTTACTCTCCCCAGCACAAGCTGGTTCAAGTTGATTGAGGTACACCATCTCTACGTCAAAAGTGTCTTACGTTGGTGTAATGTTTTCCCTGTCCATCCCATGAGTGTATTAAGTATTGTATATATTATTGTATATATTTTTATCTTTTATTTTATCAAAATTTTGTTGACGGTTAATCTTTGCTCTGTTCACCAAATAATAATAAGTCTCATTAACCCACTAAGAGAATCAGACTGATAATACTTTCTATCACAAGTCAGAGCTGACCTATGACATATATTCTCCACTTGTGCTGTGGTGAATACAGATTTCTTTACAATCCAATTCTCGAATTTAGGATCGTACTCACTTCCCTTAGAACTATTGAGTTCCAGGGCCGATTTCCGCTCCTTTTCCCTAACAAAGTAATTATTTCTTGTTTCCCAGTTGACTTTGCCAGAGTCTTTTAACCATTATGTGTGCATTTTGTGTTTTTATTTGGATGTTGTAATATATTGTTGTATGGATAGCACTATCTAAATCATATCTTATGAGTTATAAGTCTATCTTAAAAAATTATAATGAAATTTTGAATATTTTTCCCATTTATAAAATAAAATAATAAAATAATAAAAATTTAATTTAGATTACAATTCCAAAGGTGTGATTTATTTAAATACTTTATGTGTTTTTGTTTTCTAATAATTTCTTTTCATATGTTGTGGCATAACCAATTGTTGTGTCTATTAGCGATGTGTTTTACCATTGATCAATTGTGTTGTCCAGTTCTCGCAGTTGTTTCCCTTTATTCACTTAGTCTCATGAAGACTGTTTTTAAGAATATAATATAATGTTCTTTCTGTGATTTTCTTTAATTATATAATCAAATATATTTGTCCAAATTGTCAAACCCCTTAGTTATTGACATGAAATTTTGAATTAATTTATAAAAAAACAAATAGCAATTACCTCTATTTCCTTGTTCATTATGTGTATATAATTAAAATAGTGATAGAAAGAAGGATGAATAAAAGGTAAAGTTCTCCACAATTAACTGTAGGTGGCAGCATAAGTTTTGCATACATTAGTTATTTCTAAGAGTCATTTCAAGAATGCATCTCCTGTTTATCGGACATAGTATTGTTGCCAGATTGAGTTCTGACCGGTATCTTCTAAGTTCATGTCGGATACCTACTGGATTAAGTATTTCTTTTTATGGTATTCCTGGAGCTAGGATCTCCAATGTCTTGGATGGATTTTTACCTAATCCATTACCAGACGTCATTTTCATTCAATTTGGAGAGAATGAAGTTGGCAACTGTTCTTTTTCCGAGATTGTGAATAACCCCAAAAGTTTGATTCAAATTTATGTTCAACAAGGTATAAATCTCATTTTAATTGGAACTTTCTTGCCTAGGGCCATTTAAATTTTTATAATTTTTTTTATATATTTTATAATCTGATATCCCAGCTTTTATATATTTATTTTGTTCCAAAAGATGTGCCCCAAAATTTATCTAATCTACTGTGCCCCAAAATCAGCAGCAGCAGTTTGAGGTTTTATAGTAGCAACCGACCACGAAGGGTCATTTGTGCTACTTTTATATTCAGCATATCGCTGAACATTTATTGTCCCTTGGGGAGGGTTATTACTCCCCCCTTAGGCGTTTATGTGCACATAAATGCACTTATTAATTATGGGCGTTATACCGAATTACTAATAAGTCACTATCGATATAGTTGTTAGCCCAGGGGCAGGTAGGTAAGGAGCATCCACACCTCCCCTATCAACTCCTAGAAGCGATACTACGGAAGAAGAAAAGGCGGCAAAGTACCAGCAAAATCCTTCGTCGTCCTACACGCAGAGGCAGCCCGACCGCACACCCACCTGTGCTTAATGTATGCAGCAGTTACATGTTAATGTTTCTTCCGGTCTGATTATTAAAGATAGTATTGTGTAGTCTAGAATAATATCCAATCGTAATTTGACAAACTATGACTATTTTCGCTGCAAACATTCCAGGAGGAGCAGCTGTCGCTAACAATTAATGTCTGACATAAACAAGCATTATCAGAAAGGAAATTCTCGTATCAAGGCTTATTGTAGACCTGTTGTTCAGTTCATACTTGTCCTTGGCCTGTGTTCTGCCCACTACTACGTTGTTGTTTAATCAATTATGGGAGACTCTTCAAAGAGAAAAATATAGCCAGTAATTGTTATCGACAACATACTTATGCCATAGTGGTACACCAAAGTTATCTTTGACCAGAGCCAATATTTGACCAGAGTCAAGTTAATAACCAGCACAGTTTGAACGCAGTCTGTATATAATGACTCATTACATTTGAGTTTGCTATCATCACTGGCAAGAACGTAAGAATAACGTCAGCAATGTGTATTGTAGATTATAGTATACGCATTCTGAATTCTACTATGTCAGGACCGCTTCATACATCATTGTACAAAACAATGCAGCCACACCTACATATAACATAGATCCAATCCGATCAAGAAAATGCGGACAAGCATGTGATCGCACACGTCTTATTGACCGAAACTACCATTAATGTAGCTGTGGTCGAGAGAATTAAGGAGTATATCGATTATTCATTTCTTAGCAACTTTAATGTGCTCAAGTCGGTAAAGGACTATGCTAATGATTACAAGCCAGACACACACTTTTTGTTTGCAACAAATTATGTTCTGAGCTGCCAGCGGGTTCGGGTGTGTAAATGGTGGTTTCGCACAACTTGTTTTGCTAAGGAGTTTATGCATTACGTCAAATGTTGACTTATCAATGAGCATCACTGAGATTACAAGCTTAGCGACACCAAATGTTGATGTATCAATGAGCAACACTAAAATTGCATGTTTAGCGACGTCCGCTGTTGATTTATTAATGAGCAACAATACGATTAAAGGATTAACGACGTCACATTCTGATTATATGAGCAAAAATAATAGTACAGCCTTGAGACGTCCAATGTTGATTTTATCACATCAGGTGTTGAACAGAGTAATTCAGAAATTAAACAAACGTGAACGCGCCATCAAACACTGCAGATAATGTAACAAAATAATATATGTCTAAAGTGAGTAAAATCTTAAATGAGCAGATTCCAATGGTGTCGTCCCATACCATAAAACAGAAGCGGATTTCAAGTTGTTACATCAATATAATATAAACATGGACACAAAACATACTGTGCATTTGTTTATAACATTGCTTAAATACAGCACCGAATCCAATGGGCCACATCTGGTGTTTATGGTAATGTCTGGTACATTTAATACGTTCTGTCAAATGTCAACATGGTCCCTTCTATCATGCTTCTGTATCATCTGGATGCGAATGTTCTAAATAAAAGGCATGAAGGCATCAAATGATTAATATATTGTGTATCAATCTTAATGCTAGCAAACATACAATACAAAATGCGGTGACTACATTTGACATTGCAAATTTCGACACAAGCAGAATTCGTTAATTTAGGTTGCTGTGCGTGTATGCTCTGCCACGAAACCCAGGCCAGGGTCACGTTACAAATTTTGCTATGGATGATCTTATTGAGGAGGGCATGTTGTATGCTTCCAACATGCATGTTTTACCAAACTGTACCTGAACTTACCCTTCAGGAAGCACACATACTAACAGACGTGTAAATGTAGGATATAATGTCACGGGTATAATGTAAACAAAACACATATAAACACAACTAAAACCATAATCTCATATATCCATGTGTAACCAAACTGGGATGAAGGCGACAAAAGTTATCGAATGTCACATTTACATGCTTTCACTCGTATCCTATCACACACTTGAAGCCAAATGTAATTAACTGGAAAATAATAGAGAAAGGTTATACGTCTTCAAACAAAACATTTAAAGATCACACAATTAAATAACCCCCAAAAAGATAGAGGATACAAAATTTTGAACTAGACATGGCTAAGGGAGTTTCCTTCTTTTTATTGATCGACTCAGCATGCTGCACAACGATTATCACATCGCAGATGATCCGTGGCTTTATGACGACAGATGAGACATGTGTTTTCAATTTGCGACATTCCTCCTGTTGGAGCCGGAACTGTTGCGACGTTGATACTGGTATTGAATATGCTGTTATAGTTATTGCTACTGCCACGTATCCTCTATGGTCTTCGTCGTCCCTTTGATGAAGCCTCTGTTGTACCCTTCATCACCTTTTGGAGACGCTTTATTATTTCTGGCGCTGCTTTTGTCTCTTATCCTTTCCTGAAGCATTTTTGTTTTGTGCCATCTCTTTCAGCATCACAGCTATCAAATGCCTTTTCTCGGTATGCAATGAGACCATATCCCTATGGAGATATCTAGAGTGAGACTAACAATCCTTCATCAAACCCTCAAAATCCAAAACAAAATAAACTGCTCTATCCAATAAATCTTTGGCTACACATAGTTTACCAATGTGTCACTGCCAGGACGTACTCAATTAATCGGTCATGAATAATGAAATTGATACACGTTGCTAGACAAGCCACGGATTAAAGTTTAAACTGATTCTTTAAGACGCAGAATGCGTGTTATCTTTTTAAACTATGTTGCGCAAATGGGTTTACTGGGTAGAATGCAGGACACGTTTTGAGGTTATTGTCAGATCAGTACTATAAAGAAACATGTCAGCTGTCATTCAGATTTAGGTAAAGTGCTCGGAACAGATCAACGAAAATGAATTGAACACGCTAGCATAAGCCCATAAAGATTGCTAAACACAATCTATACTTTTCATCATTTCAATTGATACCAAACCCCAACACAAGTCAGCATGTATTTGTATAAGAATCCATAACATCGACGCTGATAAAAGAACACACAATATTATATACACACTATTAGATCCTATGTTTGTAATTTCATAAAACTTAATTATGTGGATACCTTATTTCTTCCCATGTGAACGATGTTGTCATGGATAGAAAGTAATCCTGAGAAATCAAATGTATTTAAAGCGAATTCGTTGAAAAAGTACAAAAACATTCAGTGAATTACCTTGAGATTAATAGCATCTGCATTGATGAAAAAAGTTGAAACAAATGTAGATTTCATACGAGGAATTAATCTTTAGTACAAACCATTGTATCCCAATGACAGTCAACAGAGCAAGGTGTTAAGCGTTTGGTACGCACATCTATTACGATGTTTCCGCAGAAGTAATAAGTCAATTAAGTTTAGGTTGCATCGTAACGATTATCATGTATAATCACCTACTCTGTTTTATCGAAGACTAGATTATATTTATGTCTTCTAAAACAACCGGCCTGATGTTAATGAGTGGATACAATCGGTCGTGATTTCCTTGATATAGAGTGAACTCAATTCATTATCAACATTACTCTCATACACAGTTGTTACACAAGATAGTGTGGGTACTGTTGGTTCACAACTGTTTTGGCGCTTCAATCAGATTAAGCTGTAAGCATAAAAATATGTAATGGGCAAAACTTGGTTTAAAAGTGCTTTGTACACAATGTCGGGCATGAGGAAACGTTAATCTTAGACACAGTGAATTAGTGGTACTCAAATGACTTTAGAACGATAGATGCGTTGAGTAAAACATTGTTGACAATAAGAGTTTTGATCTGGGTCGGAGTACATAGTCAAAAGCGCAATGTTTCAATTCAAATGGTCGCATTGGACATTTACTGTCTCGTGGTCAACGTCCGACAATTATAGTTTTGAAAATATTGTTAACACTTGAACACATCGCAGGCCAAATAAAGTCTTCGCTGCCTTTGGTATTATACCCGCTTAATCTGGTCATCAAGTTGAAAACAGTACTACTGCAATTCACTCTGAAATTAGATTCACGATATCCACCGAAAATGTCTGTTCCAACAGGTTCAATTGTAAAGTATATATATATATATATATATATATATATATATATATATATATATATATATATATATATATATATATATATATATATATATATATATATATATATATTTCTTGTTGTACGCACAGGGGTATTCACTTGACCGAGCGGTGTCAAAACCCTGGCGCGAGTCACGCTGGAAGTCATAAGTTTTCCCCAAATTTCCAAAGACTTCCATACAACTTGAGTTGTAAAATGGAACGAAAGACGTGTCTGCTATAACTAATAATCTTTGCTCTAATCAATTGGCGACCCAGAGGAGACAACTTGCCCAAACGTCCATTAGCTGCACCTTTGCATGGTTTTTCTTCATTATCATCCTATTTCCGTACCGCAAGCCCGTCATGCCATAGAAATTCCACTAGTATTCCCTTACTAACTGGGAAATATTTAACTGCGCGACCCTAGGCCAGTCAATCCTCAGAATTTCCGGCGTATCACGCTCATATACATACGCCCATTTTCCACTATGGCCACATAAACGGCACCTACCAAGTTCCAACTTATTGATTCCATTCTATAATTTACTGATTTCCAACCATAAATGCTGCCTTTTCAATCACAATACTTGTATACACCGCTGAATTTTAATATGGACTATGTTACTGAAAGGGACAGTCATTCGGCTTGTGCCTAAAATCACTACTAACGACCCCAGCATGGTTCAAATTCACTAACACTCCTCTCTGTGATGTTTGCTCCTACTAACTGGCTAACTAGTTCGGGCTAGCAACTCCAAATTTATTACAATATATATATATATATATATATATATATATATATATATATATATATATATATATATATATATATATATATATATATATATATGTATATATATATATATATATATATATATATATATATATATATATATATATATATATATATATATATATAAACTTCATATAGGCTCTGTTGTTTTGTTTTGTCATTCATTTAATGTTATATTGTAGTCTACATTACATATGTTTTTGAATAAACATAATGTATCAGTTTTCCACACAAATAAAATTCAAAGAGTGTGTGCTTGGATTTTCTTTCATACGCCAGTTGATTATCTGGCAGGCACAGTATGAGTACTTGTCCATAGTCTCCAAATTTTAGCTGGCTGGTTCGTTTTTTAGATAGCAATTCAGCTAGTTGAACAACGACATTCATTAAATTCTTGACGGGAACAGCTATATGTTCGGAAGCTGGCTGTGTTAATGTTTATATATTTCACGTTCAGGTACATGTAATGTACATGTAATGTTCGATTTGTTGTTTGATTTCAAACTCAATACGTGCAGAAGTCGGTAGAGACGACATGTACCTAACTTGGTCCCCTTGATTATACAATCTCATTGTTATATATTGAGTGACAAACATGCGCAATTCTGTTTGGAACATCTGCAAGATGCTTTCTTGCTTGCCTTTAAACATCAAACACGCCCAACTACCAGGCGGGTCGCCGACGTCTCTTTTTGCTTTTTCCTCGCTGAGGCAAGGATAATGAATATTGGGCTTTGGCTGGAGTGTACAGTTTATTTATGTGTATTTAAATATATATTAGCACGTTCAAAACGGATTAATTTCCTTCCATCAAGGGAACATATCTTACATCATGCAACTTTTGAGTGATAATAGGTTACAAGACAGTTGTCACATTGGGTGACCATAATGCCCAAGCAGCAGAGGGAGCGAATCCGATAACTTTATATAAGCGTCTATTTGGCAAACCAAGGCTTGCTCCAAAATTGGAAAAAAAATCTTTTTATCTCCATAGCAGAAGAGGAGAAGGCGATTTGGAAACCTTTATAGAAGCATCTATTTGGCTAACCAAGGCTTTCTCCAAAATCGAAAAAACAAATTTCCACTGGAGACGCAAAGTCGTTGTCGCGTCCTCTCTGCTGATATGGGGTTAAAAAAATCTTTTTACGATTTCAACCGAATATTTTATTAAGTCTGACACGATATCTTGATCTCGGGTCGTGCAAATTTATCGTTACAAATCCATGTGGGATTGACTGAGCGTGACTAAAGAAATTTCTAAAGAGATTATAATCCATATCACCGCCGCACCAAGTTTGCCAAATATTTCGTAGCGTATGTGTGTTAACTCCGTTGAATACAGCAAGAATATTGCAGTTATCTCTGATCAAATTTGGTATTTGAGTGTGTCGTTGAGTGACATATATCACAACGGTATTTGTATGCCTACCTCTGGAAAATATCCTAGCGGGATTCTTTTGATTGTCTAACATGACATCAGCATATACGACTAAATTGTTAATACTTCCATCAATATCATCAGTGCTCGGTGCTTCCTCGATATAGGTTATAAACTCAATAATATCCTCTTCGACTTCCGATTTTGCTTTCTCGTTAAAATCCTTTAACACCCCGTAACATCGCTGATCGTCTACACTAGGGGCTATTAAATACAATTTGTCCCATTTCATCCATCTTGTTTTTAAATTAAGTAGCAGTTGTGTACTGCCACTTCCAGATGGTCTGATTATAATCATGCGAATATAATTCGGAAGCGCTGCATGATGCTTAACTGGTTCTCATGTTTCAGTCGCCGAAAAATCAATTACATTCATGTTATTATAAATAAATTATGGATCTATATTGTGAGAAATGTAAGAAGCGTACTAGCACAAACGACTTGACGACGATTACAACTAAACATAACAGATCAGCACTTGCTGGTAAGTGTGTAGAATGTGGTACCAAAAAATTTAAATTTGTTTCCCTTGACAAAATCAAGGATTTAAAAAAATACGAGGAGGTGATATTGCAGTCAAGTTAGTAAACCTCCCAGGAACACCATGGGCAAAATAACCTTGGAGAAAAATACCTTCCATGGTATAGTTATTGTGGACCCGGAACCAAACTCGATATCCGACTCGATGATCAAAACCAACCCCGACCCGGGGAAAACCCAATAAACGCCATTGATACGGCGTGTCATGCTCATGATGTTGCTTATAAAAGCAGCAATCTGCAACACAGACATATCGCAGATGTGAAATTAATTGATGCGTTAAATTATATCACTGATAAATCCTTCAAAGAAAAATTGGTTTTATGGTTGATAAAATCGACGATGAAAAGTAAATTGATGTTGGGTGCCGGTAATTAATAACATCATGGAATCTATTTATTATTCTCCAAGAGGATACTGGAGGGGTAAATCAGCAATCAGTAAACTCGCTAGCACCGCAAAGGTGAAAAATACCACTGCAGCGGATTGGTTATCCAAACAGGCTATATGGCAAATTTATCTACCACCGCCTAAACAAATTAACTTCTCGCATTTTGATGTCAGCGCACCTAATGAGGTTCATCAGGCTGATATATTATTTCTGCCGCATGATGGTGTTTACAAGTATGGGCTAACCGTAGTTGATGTTGCGAGTAGATACAAACAAGCAGAACCTCTAAAGACAAAATCATCAACTGAAGTGGCTTCTGCGTTTGAAAGGATTTAGCGAAGGGGTCCTCTGCATTGGCCAAATCTATTACAAGTTGATCCTGGCAAGGAATGTCAGGGTGCAGTGTTATCAACAATGAAGCATCATAATGTCACCATCAGACGAGGACATACTGCATTACATCGCGATCAGGCAATTGTTGAACGATTTAATTGGACACTTGCTGAGCGGTTATTTGGATATCAATGCGCGAAGGAATTTATTCAGGATAAACAATCTCGTGAATGGGTCAAGAGATTACCAGGCGTTATTACCACGCTGAATAATGAGATTACTTGAACAATCAACATGAAACCTAACAAAGCGATTAAAATAAAGTATATACCCGTAAAACCACAAAATGATTTTTCAAAACAACCAATTCTCGGCACTTTTCTGTTATTTTTTTTGTCCTGTTGTTTATAACCAGAGAGGTTTTTTTTTAATTATATCATCGCTGACAATATCACTTATTGTCGTGTAATTATAGTCTAAAACAACTCTTCGAAGTTGATTTATTCTTCGTACTCTGGACACTACAAGATAAACTAAATTATAGCACTCGATGCGATTATCTATGATCCAAACAATTGTATCGGATATAGTCAACCACTGCGATGAATGTATCGTCGCTGCGTATCCTAGCTTCCATGGAGATTTATCAGCACGCAATGCATCTTCGACACCTCTAATATCAACCAACACAATGTCACTTTGCCCAGGAATATCAACTTCGATATTTTGTCTTCGTGTATCCTTGGGTCTATAACACAATGGCACTGGAAGTGTTGCAAATTTTTATTTGTGTGTGTTAAATAACTTCATCTGTAGTGTATCTCTATATTTCTACTGCCACTATCAAATCGTTCGGTCTCCACGCGTCCCAAAAATCATTTAATGGGGTTTTCGAAATTATTTCACGCGCTAATTCACACTGGATTCGATCAGGTTGTAATCTCATTACTTTCTTGAACTCGCGTAATTGTTTATCAAGTGCTCTACGATCAGTACTAATTTCTTCATAACAATCTACAAAATTCTTTAGCTAATTATCTGGAGTCAAACCGACAAATGGTGGTGGTTGACCATGATCGCCACACATTATCACTTTTGTATTCGCTAGCAATAACCAATCAAGAAACTTTTGTAATACATCTAACGACACTGTTCATGTTTCATCCCAAATGATGATTTCATGAATATATTTCTCGCCCATTCGATCAGGAGTCCATTCGTCACCTTTCCAGGAAAACAAATAAGACTGTGATAAGTGCAAGCATTAATTCCTCGCTGTTTCATCTCTCTTGCAAGTCTGTGTGTTGGTGTTAGCACAGTCATGTTTGATTTTCCTCGAAATAATTCGAGTCGTCTTTCCTGACCCACCAAAGCCGTTTAGGTAACAGGTTTTATATCTACACATTGGATCGGAACACGACGGTGCATTAGATAGTTCTGATATCTGATTATTTTTCAAGTAATTATTTTCAATCCTAACATCTTTCTGATTTGGAGTATTCACGCAGTATTTCCTTTTTAATTCTCCATGATCCCCAGCTCTTTGCCTGAATTAGTGAATTCAGCCACTGCTTCTCTATGTTTTACGTCTATATAAAATGAATCAGTGGCGACTCTAACTACGGATTCAGGAAATATATTTATCATCGAATGTACATTAATAGAAGCATAAGCCAGCATAGACGACCTTAAGTACGTATATTGAGGATTTTTTCCATTTGTGTAAGTAACAATTGTACCTAATTTGGTTTCATCGGACAAGAACGCGTCTTTACGATCGACGTATATACCCCTAGATGTTACATCTGCGATTATAAAATCGTATTCAGCATCATATATAATCAACCGCGAAGAATATCGTTTCTGGTCCTATTTTCCACCCTGTGTGAACTTACCAATTATTCTTCTACCGAAATCTTTTGCGTGTTTATTTCTAACTTCAAAGATTTCTTTAGACCATTTCACGATATATTCTTCGTCGAGATCGGGGAATTGTTTTTTGTTTTCGGTGATTATACTATGTAGACTATCGGGTTGTGGTAACCAGACTTCAGTTTGTTTTCGATATGATATAATTGCTTCACTGACAATCAGCGAGATGAGCATTGTAAAATCAATCATATACCGTAATAACACTATTGGCATCCGGTGTGTTTCAGAATTGTGTCTACTAAACCAAACATAATAAATCTGATGAAGTCCTTTAGCCAATTAAAATGATACCACAGGAGCGAATCCGGTTAAATCAAAATTGGGTAGTGGTCCATTAATCGAAACACGGGTCATCTCATGTGTGGGATGTCCAAATCTTTCGAAGTATTCAGAACACTCTCCATATCCAAGAAAACTTCCTGGATAACACGCAATCATATCAACCGAAATAATACTTTCAGGGTCGTATTTTGTATTTTACAATCCAGCAAGGCCGTATGCAAAACAGCTTGATTCCATATCTGAGAGAAATTCTGCGCGTGTTGGTTTCCATAGATTTCTCTTTCTCGTGAAATGAGCTGCAACTGACGGAATTGTAAAACAGTTTGTCAGTAATTGTTCGTCGTAATCCGTTAAAAAACCACTAGCTAGTTTTTTCATCTCGTTGTGGAGGGCTTCAGTACGGTATAATTCGCCATTGGGTATTACAATTTGATCGAATTTACACTGTTCGTCTTCAAACCTGTGAAGTAACCACACTGACACAGTATCGTTTTTACTTAATTCGTAAAAAAATAAAATAAATTTCCCGTGTAATATTGTATAAATATTGTTACCACAGGTGTCCACTCGTGTTCATTATGGTCAATAATTTTGATTGGAGCTCCTTTTGATTTATATTTTGAATCGTGTAATACCTCTCCTGTTATCGTCATTACGGGTATTGGAATCTTAATGATGTTTCTAATTTGGCTATATTTTGAATTTGTTGCTCCGCTCTCCTTCAATGTTAATCTCCATTCATTAATTGTTTTGTGTCCTAGATCCGTCAATTTGTTTCCACGCAACGCATTTGTAGAATGCTCTATTATTCGTTCTTCTACACAATGTATTCTCCTTGACAATTTCATGGGTTTTAATTTTTCAATACTCGGTTTATCATTTATCGGATAGAGCCCATAAACAACCTCGGTTACATGATAAGACCTCTCGTAATACGGTTTGTTAATCCCAGTCAGAATTCCTGGTTTGGAATCCTGAATCACAGTGACGGTTCTTTCATTTTTTAGGATGGGTTCAAATTTGTCGCGCATAATCCAATTCCCCGTGTCTGAGCGGATACTGAATTTCACTTAAAAAAAATATTTTTTCTTTTCAAGATGCGAGATTATCACTGCTGCTCTTTCGTTCATGGTAGCATCAACACTTCCATCAATTTGAAATGTTGACCAAGAGTGAGATGCTCCATCTCGCTTGAATTCATTAAAACAATCACGGATTCTACTTGATATGCTTCTATCACTTATTAGACTCGTTGGTACATCATTGGAGACTCTATCGAGATTGATGTGAATAACACCTGAGGGGTTCCAAATGAGGATGTGTTGTCTTGTGTGTAAAATATGTATATATCAAAAATGAAAGAAACGGGGCAAAAATGTACCCCTAATTTTTTTTATTTCATATTAAATATATGATATTTTATATATGAATTTCGAAAATATGACGGTCATTATTAACAATATTTCAAATGTTAAAAATCAAGGAATTCTATTGTGCGATAAATTTGATGTTGATCAGATTCTTGCTGAATTTCAAGATATTGATGATAGCGCTCGGAATAAGAGATATGTACTTCCAAGGGAGTATGGACTGATCAAACGAATTCAACACGCAGTAAATAATTCCTTTGCATTCTGCAACGACATCAATAGGTTCGTTCCGTTATTCACTGCTGTCGAAAAGGTCAGAAGTGAATTGGGGAAACAGTATTAAATCAAACGCACAATTAACTCGAAAATCACAACAATAAAAGAGATTATCCGCCTAAATGAAAATCCCCCCCCCTTGATTGCCTAAAATAGTAAATTAAATTCTCAACATGGATAATTGACACTCTAAATACACCATACATGAGTAATACAGGTACGGAACAGAAATTCTATAGACAGGTATGCGCTTACTCACTTAAAACGAAATTGTATAGACAGGTGATTTAATCACTACGCGGAAGTATAACACACAATTAAATCGTACATTAATTTATTATGGTAGGTGAAGCACTAACGACTAAATTAGCACGAGAACGATTATCTGCGATTAAGAAGTTTATTAAAGATCGTAATTCCGTTCGAAACAAACTAAAAGCAAGACAACAATTTCAAACTGTTTGCAACAGACACTGAACAATTATTTAAACCAATAACCACTGCTACTGAGAGAGTTATATTGGGAGGGACTATAGAGGAAGAATATAGAAAAAGGATATTCTCCCGTTGTTAAAACAGATAGCTGGAGATAAACAGGGTGATGTTACTAAAACAAAGAGTGTATCTTTAGTTGGCAAAATTACCAATGAGGCTAAGACGCGAATAAAACAAGTTAAATTATTAAAACAAAAGTATTATCAAGTTTTTGGTGATTTTGCTGTTAAAAGTTATTATTCAAAAAATGATGTTTTAAAAGTTGATTATAAAGGAAATATAATTTCACGCGGTAATTGGGTTGATGGCTTGTATAAAATAAACAAGGGGATTGATCGTTTAAATAAAAGAGAATTGGGGTATATAGAAATTTAAAACAGGAGTTCAAAACTATGATAAACAACAAATAGAAATGCGACAACAAGAGAAGAAACGTCAAACACCAACACGGAGAAAAAAAACAAGAAGAACCTCAATGTGGTTTACCACTTGAGGATGATTTAGAAGGAAAACTTCCAACACCAACACGAAGACAAACACGAAGACAAAAAAAACAAACAAGAAGAACTTCAATGGGATATACCACTCGAGGATGATTTAGATAGGGAACGTCAAGCACAAAAAAACAAGAAGAACCTCAATGGGATACACCAATTAAAGATGATGATGATGATGATGAATTTTGTAGATACTTACAAATCAGGAAATGGACAAACAAGGTGCAACTGGTACAACTGAAAAAAAAGTGGAGATAGATATCCAAGGGGGTTTTCAGGTAGTGGTTTAGTTCGTTGTCCTAATAGTATTCTTGTGGATATATCACGATTAGAAGTTATCGTAGGGGGGAGACCAGCTGGAAATAACTCACCGGGAATAATTAATGAGGCAGCTAATATTTGCAGACGACTATTTGAAGGTGGTATCATGGATATTTATGTATATCGGGAGTTTATTGATGAGCTAGCGGACGGTTACCACAGTGATTAAATCACCACATTAAATAAATAGCATTCAGATAAATGATCATACACTACAACCACAACAAACCAACCATGGTCTATTAAATATCAACGCGACCGTCAAAGGTATTTATCGATTAACACTAGTGTCACCGACTCAATTTAATATTTCATCAACGAGTTCATATGGGGTCAACAATATGATATCAACGATCATCGACAAGGGAACAACTGAACAAGTCACAATAGCATCCACTGATAATAATTTGGCTAGAGTTTCAATAACATGGTATGTGGAATTCGTAGCAGATTTAAGTAAACAACTGTATTAAAAATCCATAGGATTTTCAACGCTAGCGAATTTAACGCCAGCAATTTGAAATCTATTATAATAAATAAAATGTCATCATTGGCAACATCACAGCAATATCGCTATGATCAGGTCAGAGAATGTCAGACTAAACTTGAAACACTCACTGAGGAGTACCAAAGAAAAATAAAAAAAATACCGACGAAGAATTACCGCAGTTGATGTTACTATGTACTCGGTATCAGGTGTAATCAGCGGAGCCGGTATAATGCTATCCTCGGTGACAATGATTGCCCCGATAGCTGTTCTAATTTGTATATCAGCGACGACAACAATCGCTGGAATAATTTCGATTATAACAAAAAAAAATATCATCATGCAGCCAGCGTAAACTACAACACTACGTAATTAAATTTCATGTTGCGTCAACAGCATACTCCCAATTATCTTCGATGATATCGTCGTCACTCGATGACACATTAATATCCGATAGTGAGTTTTTAGCGATGGTACGTGTTTATGATTCCGCGATGTCAAAATTAGGAAAACAACATGAGTATAATAACAATGGCAACATCGCAAGAACTACTTCAACGAATAGCGGTAAACACAACCCCGGTGAAAACCAGCATGATATCAATAACCTCAACGAATCATGAATTCAATGTGAATTTCCCTTCTGCGAATCTAGAGATAGCACTAGCAAACTTACAAGTGTATCACAGTTCGCCAAATATTAGATCAACAACCGAATAATTCCCTGGTGTTGGCGAGTAAAAATAAACCCGAAGGTACTCCAGACTGGAACGTTGTTTCGATACCATCTGGGTCCTACCAAATTGAACAAATCAATAACGAATTACAACGCAGAATAAAATTCATTACTGGAAAAGAATCGAAAATCGTTATAACGGTTCATGAACCAACACTATCATCTGCCATTGAGATAAACTCAACCGGGTATGCCGTAGATATCTATCAGAGTTCGATAAGAACAACCTTGGGTTGGCCTAGAAAATCACCTCAACCTGAGCCGAAAAATCTGACTTTACCACAGATGAGATTAATAAAAAAAATAGAGATATATTTTTTTATCTTGTAAGAGAAGATATAACAGAAATAAAAAAAATACATTTTGAATTCTATAGTAGCGGTTTCTCTGGGTTGTATTTTAAATTTGAACACGATGGTGAAAAATGTACAAAAACGATTATATTAGATAAACATATTAATGTGTTTTTTAAAACAATCAATGAATCATTTGAATCTGATAGAGAGAGACAACAGCAATTTTTTTCAAAAATATCTTTTGGATGTAACGGGTTCACGTGATGAAATCATAAAAATAATAAAATATATGAACACTAATATAAAAGATATTAAAAAAATTAAATTAATTGATTTTGGAGGAAGCCTTGGTTTGCTAAATTGACGCTTCTATAAAGTTGTCGGATTCGCCCTCTCTGCTGCTGCCCATTGTATTACCCTCTGTATTGAACAACTCCTACATACATGTGAAACATGAGTTACACTCAGTCGAAAATCAATTGTAAAAAAATCATTTCACATTTTTTTACCTGGAGAATATGAATGTTTGTCCAAATATCATCTTTAATACTAATAATGACGACATTAACACACGATTTACTGACATCTATATGATGCCTAAAGTCTAGTGTGTTTCCTACTTCTTGGTAAGACGTTACACTATGTAACGAATCATTCTTTACACTGGACTGTGGCTCAACATGTTGCTCCTTACGTCAGATTACACAACAATTTGAGTTGTTCGTTGAAATCCATGAGGCATCCAAATAGTTGAAAAAGTTCATATCAATTTTGATCGCTGGAGCTACGTTCATGCTTCCCTATAATAGAGAAGATGTTATTAACACAATTAAATCAATTGTAGATAATAAATGAGATTATGCACGTCAATCATGACAGGTCATATACATTAGAAAAATTCATACCAACGTCATATCGAACATTACAACAATTCCCTACATGATTGATTAGTTCATGTTCTTTAAATCAGCGATTGAAGGACACTATTAATTTTATCTTTCCTTTTCCCCATCATAATCACAAGTATAATTGCTCAAATATTCATATGAGAATAGTCAAGACCCGAAAGTGGTGTGATTTCTACCGAAGCCACCTTTGCGGATCTTTTGGATGGTTTGAGATACTATTGACGTAAAACAACGCCATGTGTTGTTGGCAAACACGCGCAAAGAACTTCAGGTAGGTTTGAATGTCTTAAAAGACATTGAATATTAATAGTTATTAAAATTTATAAAGTGCATGTCTCCGAAGCCTCATTTAATTGCAAACAACAAAACGTTGCTAAACTTTCAGAGGGGTGCGGTGAAATGAAATTGTTGAGACTGGTTTTTGTTTTGCTACCGTTGATACTACTGTCGTTATATTTCATCATCGAATATGAACATTTTTTATGATGGATGACGTGTAATACTAATAATAATGGTTCGCGTCATAAATAGATAAAGGGAGCGCGAGTCAAATATACGTTCCATTTCAAACAAAAGGCGATCTTAAATTATAAATCTGTTTATTATATCGGGGACTTAAAGCCTTCCTACAAGGGAGTACAATTTACGTACATGGTGTGTTGCATGACTATCGATTTATCCTTTTGTATAATATATAAATATGCGTAAGTCAGTCCCTGAGAAATTTACACAGGTCCAACGACTAAATGACGGTAACATTTCCATTGTGTTTTATACATAACCCTCGACATTGAAAATTTAAATAATATCTAGCAATTTATTTTGCGGAGCATATGAAGCTGTCTTCAACGTTTAACATAAATTGGTATCTCTACCAAATGTTTTGCTGGTACGTTAGTATTACAGGGTAATGTGGAAGACAAAACATGGATTCATACAAAGCATGGTCAATGCAGTGACCTTTCGATCTAACATTCTACTTTTACCGAGTTCAAACATTTTTGCCACTTCTATAATTTTAATTAAACATATGACGTTTCTTTAGGCATATATTGAGGGCAATTTTAATGACAAGATGACTAAAGTGAGCATTTTTATAACCGCTGCAGAGGAAGAATATTAGATAAATTATTTTAGGTACACATAGTATTCACATCAAACCTTCAACGACTACTTCCTTTGATTGTATTTTGAAATAATTCGTATGCAAAAGCTGTCTATTTTCTAGATTAATTTCATACAATCTCCTTTCTTGTAAACATTGTGCTGGAAACAAGGTATGTTTATCAAAGATTCATTAATTAGCTTAGTTCAAATACACCTGCAAATTACTGTGATTGTACAGTTAAAAATATTTCAAGGAAAACCATGGTCATGTATTTTATTAGTGTATAAATTGCCAGACACTTGAAAGCTGAACGAAGTACGATAACCGTTGAAATTCATAGCGCTATTGTTCACAAAAATATTCACCAATAAAGCAAGTGATGTAAAATGTTAAAGTTATTACACCTTCAGTATAATGTCAAGACCAAAACATTTAAATAACACAATTGCGTGGCCATCTTGATCACAAACAGAAACATTTTGAATTTATTTTTCTACAGATGAACAGAACTTTGATTGAGGTACCGTATGGAAAAGATGAGAGCATATATTCTGCATGTATTGAGGGCGAAGCCTTAAAGTGTACTCGAAAATGTGCGAAGATAGAATATTGCGAGCATTATACTATAGGATCTACAAGTCTTAGAAAGGTAGGGCATATTTTACTTTCTTGTATCACGTAATTGTAGGAAGTTGTTGATGCCTCCATTTAGACATCATGCATTGCAAACTTACGATTTCTTCAGCAATTTTAGCGGAATCGTCCTAAGGCTTTAACATCATCAGTACCTGGTGCAGTTTTTCTATATGTCCTTCTTTTGTCAGAACCTTATCAGAGATTGAAATTTTAGCATCATAGTAAAAGATAACGTCATTGACCAAATATTTTCGAATTAAAGTCTGTATGATGTGCTCAGTATTCAAATAGTGCATCTAGCAGGACCTTTTTTCCAAATGTTATCACAATCCAGACATTTTTGTCTTTTTGCCCTTTTAGATAGATGTTCTTTGGCGGCGATTGAAGACTAAATGTCAAGCAAACCGTAAACACGAACAGTGTACGTGTAGTTGTCATTCCATAAACACCTTTTGCAAAAGGAGAAGGAAATAAATAGGCACACACATGCATTCTGATTAAAACGTCAATAATATCAATAAAATGCTGTGGGAATTGTTAATTAAATCTTACGAAAAGGATAAGTTTCATAAATGTAAGTTTACGAAATACATCAACATAAGTGTTTTCGTTGTGAACCATGCATTACATCTATATCAAACGTTTGTAAGATATATATAATCTATGTTGGGGTTTGGACCGAGACAATGAAATCCCAGCCTAGGGGTTATATTATTTGTCTCCCCACGAGCCTTGTCCGAATGGGGAGATATATAATGTAACCCCGCGACTGGGATTTCATTGTCTCGGTCCAAACCCCAACGTAGATTATTTTTCTCACCCAATATTATCCTTTAAAGTAAAAAGAACTCTTTAAACGTGTTCACGTTGCAATGTTTACATGTGGCGCATGAATACAAATAAGCTAATGAGGGCTGTTGGTGTGACAGTTGAGTCCGAAGTACACAGTGCATACGCGTGAGCAAAGAAAAATAACAACATAAAACGTCGCATAGTAATGAGGTATTATCACATTTAATATATGGATGTTATATGAAATAAACAATAAATAGTTAAATTTTATAAGAAAGAAACTGTTTCCTTTCATCATTTCCAATTTTGAGTACCCCACTCTTCCGTATAAAAGACCATCGTCACCCTCCAAATATGCGGACCCCAGAGGATAACAATGTGCTAAACTTTCAAGTTCACGGATTCTTTTGAAAATTTATATTTCTGTCTTGGAAATATGGCAAGTGATGCAGTGAAATTTGCTTATGGATTAGTGTGTTGAGGGATAAATGATTCCTTCTGGCTGGTAATTGTATTATTTGTCAATAAATATTGCAGGTATATTCAGCTGGAGCACAATGGTGATGCTTAACCAAATTATAATAGAGTATGTTTGACATAACCCATTTCTGGCTGTTGCTAAGTTTTCCGTTGTTGTTTAAAGAGTTCGGATGCTATGAAGTGTATAGGTATATAGTCTTATGTGCATAGATCAGTGTTTTCTGACATAGTTCATTTCAAACACCATTGAGAATTTTATCCTATCTGTAGCTCTGTAAATTTTCAGGTCAGCTTCATTAAATGTAGCTCACAGTATATACAATGTTTCACGCGATGTGTTTACAACTAGTTTAGTTGCTTTAGCTGCATTTAATGTTCTGAAAATGTACTGAGCTAGTCCTGGATAAACTTGACCATGCTAGTTAGAACGAACTAATATAATATCAATACCTCGAAATAGTATGCGTGTGTGTATTTGTCTCTATCAAAATGTTTTTGTTTTGGTTTGTTTTCTAAGACAGATTGACCTTAAATAACTATGTTTTGGTTATATATTATTTGTTGTTGTTGTTGCTTTATTTGAGAACAACTATGGCACAGCAGAATACAAGAAGGGTTTAATTTGTTAAAAGTAGTTCTCAGCGCGTGGACACCATGACTGAGACGATTGGTCTGAGATGACTAGACTGAGATAAGAAAAGTAAGGTTAGCAAAACAGCTAGATTTCTCTGTCGCTTGGGTGAGAATAAGGCATCGAAGCTAAATCACATTAGAATATACATCTCACTTTGCTTGAATTAGTATTGCGTGACATATATCTGTATAGTGGCCACCAGTGATAATCTTAATCATTCAACTGTAAATAGACACACAATTTTTTGGCTTGCCGAATGCTTCAATCCAGTGACATAATAACTACGCAAAATGTACATGCCCTACAAAGTCTTATCTATGCTACAAAAGAGCTATAAAACATCCAATGCACTATATAAATTATTATTCTCTCTCAATCATATAAACTAAAATCACATTTCAGGCTAATACATACATGATCTACCTATGAATATAACAAAACTTATTGAAGCCAAGATTCCATGAACACAGATTCTATTCACAGACGTCACATGCGATCATTAAACTCAGTCATTTATGTTAACAAAATTGTGCACGTGAAGTGGCTACGTCTTATAGCTATTCATGTAGCTGAATATGACGCCGTGCTCAGAATCACGCTGTTCATAAAGGATCATTGTGTGTAAATAAGAATATTATGTAAATAAGGAATTGCAAATACATTCAGCATTGTCAAATAAGTTAGTTTCTATATGAAATAAAATGTCACCAAAAGCGACTCAATTATAACAACATAGAGGACGCGTGCCTTGTATTGACGCAACAATGAAGATAAAAGTAAACTTAGATAATAATTTAAAAAATCTAAGTCCCCTTCCCCATAAATGAAAACAACAAAATAAACTTTAATCAACAATTATAATACTGAATTCGCATGATACAAATAGCGATAGCTCTGCCGGAATTTACAGTAATAAAAGCTCATTTAATCTTCTAGTCGCTTGCAATCATCTGAAGTCTTTTTGCAGATGCCTAGCATACAATAAACAAAAAGTACACACACATTAAAAACCCGTATATTAACTCTAGTACCAAAATATAATAAAATCTGTTTTTTGTGTAGTTTATCGCGAAGTCTATTGAAAATTGTTGTCTTGTTTGAGAGATTATCATTGTGACCCAGATGATGAAATACAAAGTCACGTGATGATGTATCACCATTAAATTAAGAATAACACAATATCCATTAATTTCGTAGAGCGACTACGTTCGGTTAAGATCCTTTGTTAAAACCATACAAAGTTCTTAATTCATCTTTTAGTCTAATAGCATTCATTAAATATGTGAATACTTTTCGTCACCAACACCGTAAGTCTGTATTCGATAAAGAGATGGGAACTATAAGAAAAACAAAACAAATACGAATATAGGTACAGATGAAAATAAATATTTAAAACGGCCAAAGACGTGTGTCATATAATAGCTGCAGATAAGTATCAGTTATTTAGAACATCAAAACAAAACATAATCAAAGACCAATTTATGGAGACTTTGGAGTGTTTGACGTAGGTAAGGTGCTAATGTAAGAATAGTGTTGCAACTAACTCAATAAAAGTAAATTTGTCATGGCCGATGCCTATTCCTTGAATTGTGCGTTATTGTTAAAGCTGATTTACAATAAATTATTCAGTTATGTAGTATACCTTATTACAAACGTGAGAGCAAATATCCATTTTCATTTAGTAGGCCAGAAAGTGTTTTGATGTCTTATCATATGCGTGTAATGACATAACGTAAACGAAATATTTAAGGATATTAATCAATATAAATTGTAATGATTACTTGAACGATACCATAACTTAGCAAGAGATGAATTAAATTACGTCATAGAATCTAGACATACATTCCTATGAATACTTTCTAATGCACGTTCACCATATAATGATATAAGTCATTTGATGGATAGGATGGATAGTTTGCATTACATTTATTATTCTATATTAATATAAGAAAGCGGCATTCCTTATGTGTAATTGTTTGGCCTATTTATTCATACAGTCATAGGCAGATGTGTTCATATGCTTAAATAATTCAATGTAAACCATTAGTTTGAGTCAGTCTACATGGATTAGTGTTTCTTACTCAATATTATTTAAAAGAAATATATTTTTTGTGAAAGACTTTTCAAATATATCTTAAATCAAAGAGGATAAATATACATTTAGAGTAGAATAAAGTAAGATTTTATTCACAGTTGTTTTAAAACAGAAAATATGGCCAATCGCTTAAAATATTCCCCCAACAACCAAAGCAATTATACATAAACATTGAAATGTAAGTGTCAAAAATTATCATTTCTTTGAATGAATTTTTCAATGTTGTTTAGGGTCCCATACCTAAAATGTAAGAAAATAAAATATTTTAAAATATTGAAACGCGAGTAATAGAATACGTCATCTGTCCCAGTGTATGATCTTTAATTACTGCTAAGTGTATGATGAAACATGTGGACCACATAAAACAGCAACATAATATTTCAGTGAATCCAGCTATTTAGAATGAGATTTGGTTATAATGCAACATATGTTTGCGATTCAAATAAAGTATTTATTACAAGAATACATATTAATGTTACTAGATAATTGGGCAATTTGGGAGTTTGCGTACCGTCAGGGCGTAATCTAATGCAAATATAACATTTTTTCGCAAAACGCGTGACAAAGTCACTTAAAGATAATATGTATAGTGGAAATGAAAAGAAAGGTAAATGATGCAGAGTTGGCGTCCTCAAGAAATAATATATTCATATATTATGAAGTAACACTGTCAAAGAGACTTAGAGTATTGTGAATTTAATTCCATGTATTTCTAAATATCTTATCACACTAGAGAATGCTAATGATATTGATTGTACTCATGTAATAACAGTATTGAATGTGCTGACGTACTAATCATAATCCAGAATGTATATGAATGAGTCCTTACTAATCCCAAAGTAGAGTTCTGATCCTAAAAAATAAATTATCGCCTTGGAAGTCCAAATGCTACTTTCACGAGATAACATCTCTCTCATGATGACTGAATACAACTATAAACCCCATACATAATTTGAAAAAGACTGAAATTAAAACAGGAAAGAATAAGTGTTACCTAGCCCTTTATATTCAGACTGTCATCTTAAGTATGACACATACAATTACCCTGGATATAGATCATTTCTAACAGAACATTTCCAAAATAGTGTCATCTCTTTTGCTAACAGAACATTTTAATGTCATAAGCAAGTCTATGCCTTTAACAGAAGTCCAGGAAACATGTTAAAATAAATGACATTAGTCAGTAAATCATCCCATTACCCACAATTACAGACAAACGTCAAGAACAAAATACAATTTAAACATCATAATAGGTACCATGTATCATATCGATATGTTAAAGCTCTGGATATCTGAGACAGGTCAGTCCAAAGGCTAATGTTGTCCATCTTTAAAAGGTAGAGTGCAGTGCTGTCCTTAATGACAACATTAGAAGAAGGTGTGTTTATTTTAATAACAACGACCAACTTATCTATTTTATTTGAAATGGTCGTTTCCTTTTGATTGAAACTAATACGAGAGGCTGTGTAATTGTTTAGACATACTATATGTTTTACATGAAGGCATAATCAAACAGACAGAAAGACATGTTCAAGTGACTACCGATACTTGAGGGTATTTGTATTTTGTATTAGATACAATACAATTATCAAATAGTTGTCTAGCGAATTTGAGAATTACACAGCCGTTGCGTGGTCGTAGTTTGAAAGATTCAGATTTCGTTAACAAGTTGTTTATATACAATTCTACACTTGATAATGCTATAAATATTTACAAAAATATTGAAATATTGTATTTGAATTTGTATTCATGTATTTTATAGAGAGCACCCCAAAACCTTCATCTGATACACAACAATTACAGACATCACCCGTTGTGATTACGATTTTAGTATTATTGATTATAAAAGCTGGGATCGTCTCTACATTTATTGTATGGAAATGTAAGTTATGTTTCATATCTTTTACTTAATATAAATTGTATAAATGTCGAATGCAAAGTGAATATATGTACTAATTAGAGCTGTTACATTGTCGGTCACATGTATATGCATGCAACGAATAACCAATACATTTTGATCAGTGTAACGCTTAGGGTTAATTTATTTTGTGACGACGTGAATTGGAATCTCTTAACTTCGTCTCCACTGAAATAGGTGATTAATGCACAGTGTGAAAGAAATGTTCTTCAAGTACACAGCATTAACAATATATGATTAAGTCTCAGACAAAAGGTGGAAAATGGAGATTACTAATATGCAATCCTTGTCGTGTAGGCGCCGAAAATATGAATTATTGTATTTATCTAATTACTGTTATAATTTGTAGACACTGCGATTTTAGCTCTTTGTGTGTACGCTATTTTGATGTTGTAGGCATACGCTTATATAGGTATGCTATATAATTATGTAGACTGGTGGGTAGTTTGAATGCGGTCCAAAGCATGCCAGTCCATTCTTGTTTGAACACATTCTTAATTCATGTGTTGAACATGCAATATTAATATATAATGTAATACGTCTTGCAATTTAGCTGGTACAATTTACAAGATAAATACCCGAAAGGAACGGATTTCTTTGGAATGATATATTTAATTACTTAAACTGACAATGTGATCAAACAACATCTATGCTGCTTCACTATAAAAAAATCTGTTTTACCTATAACATATTTTTAGTTTTTGTAATAATACGATCAATATAAATATAGCTTGGCAATCATGATGTAATATCTGCCACGCGTATTAAGTAAATGGAATTAATGTTTAGGGAATGAGTTTAAACACTTTCAGATTATGTTTATCTAAAGTGTTTATTGCATAATTACTAAAGAGTTAGACGTACCACAGTTGAAAAACTGGATGCATATATATATATATTGCACCAACATGTTATAAACATATGCAAGGCTGCATATATTATGTTGATTCGCATCAGCTCCATTTGTAAATAACTTGCAGCTGATGTCACTAAAACACGTGTGTTCATTCGCACTTTCAAGACTGAAATATAATAACGCAATTCTGTCTGGTTCCTCTCAGTATCTACTCACGAAACATTAAAATGCTCAAAATAAAGCTGTTCGGATCAATAACAGAGTACCACGATCAGAGCACATCTTCCCGCTACTATGTACTGGCTATCCTTTCGATTCAGAATGTTTTCTCTGTGATATGTTTCACTGACCGACTCCAGTCCAACATACCGGTTCGTCTTCAGCCATGCGTGGACACCAGAAAGATACTTACGCTCCTCTTCTGACAATCGAACACTCATTATTCCCACTATGCAAACGAAGTCATATGGACAACATTATTTGGCATGCCAGGGCCCATCAGCATGGAACAAATTGCCCACCGAACACAGACACAAGGATACAGTGACCCCATTCAGGATTAAAACACTCTTATTTCGACTACAAGAATAAACTTCATGACCTAATACAGTTGTTTAGCTTTAATGTATGATAAAAAAAACTTTAACAGAAACATCAGTGAATTCGTTATAACCTTTAACATTTCTTTTTGTATTCTTTGCGATCCCCAACCACAATGATTTATCAATCCTTGTAAAGTTCTGTAATTCTAAATACTTTCTCGAGATAAAAAAAACAATCCGTAGCAACTCTGACCGCGAGGTCAGGAAATATTTTTATTATCGATAATAAATTCATTTAAACGTAAGCGAGCATCACGATTATAAATATGTAAAACGGCAGAGATTTTCCATCAGTTTAACTTACACTCATACCTAATTTACTTCCGTTTGACAATATAGCTGTTTCGTCACCTATAAACGTATTCTTGCGTGCTGTATCGACTATTATAAAATCGAGTTCAGCATCATCAACAATTACGTTGTATATTTTCTTGTATGATCACATGATCCACCTTGAGTACATTTAACGAATATTTTGTATGCCAAGATAATTCATGACGTTTTCCTCGCTGCCTTTTTTAAATCTTGAATATAGTATAAAAATAATTCACTAAACTCGTTTTCGCCGAAATAAGGACACATTTTTAAATCTCGCTAATGGCATCGACGTCAGATTCCTCTGGTTGTGGTAACCAAACTGCGGTCTGCTTGTGATATGATATAATTGATTCACTGACCGACAACGATATCCGTAGCTTACAATCAAGCATATATCTTAATAAAACTAACAAGCCAGACATATCAAATTGAGTGTAAATTATCAGCAAATTCAAATGACTCTATGCAGGCAAATCCAGTCATGTCCAAGTCATATAAAAGTCCACTTATCGATATTCAGGTCATCTCGTGTGTGGTATGTCCAAGCCGAGCAAAATACCTAAACCAATATCCCAAGTCAATAAAACTTTCTGGCAACACGTTCCTGTATCCATTGAAATAACTTCGTTGTGGTCATATTTAGCATTACACAGTCCATGGTCACCATATTCAACGCAACCCAGTCTAACATCTTCATGGAATTCTGGACGTTTTGGTTACCGAGAATTCGTTTCTTCTGGCAAAAGGAGCAGGAACAGATGAAACAGTCACAAAATTTTTCAATATTTGTTCAGTATTGTCAGTATGTGATGAACATTTCTGAGTATGATTTTTCATTTCTTCGTGAAGAGGAGATTCAAGACGGCATATATCGCCGGTAGGTTTTACCAAGTGATATTTGTAATCACTTCAAAATAACCATAATAATACGGGATCATTACTAGATACTTTATACTTAAATCAGATATATCATTGTTATAAAATATTTTGGTTCTAATTCCTGAAAATATTGTTACTGCACTAGTCCACTCATATGAATTATAATCAATATTATTTACTGGAGCTCCTATATCTATATAATGTTCGAATCTGGTAATTTATCTCACGTTATGGATTTTACTATTACTGGAAATTGTATTGATTATTTTCAAGGTTAGATACCTTATTAATTGAATCTACGGTATCATTAACTGATTCAACCTACTCGTTTGTTTTATTTGCATCTGATATCCGTTAACTCATTTCCACGATTTACATTTGTAAAACGTTCCGTTGCTCTTCTAGCTGCACAATTCACGGATGAAAGTTTCATCGGTGCTAACATAAGCAACGCTGGGTTTATGACTTATCATATAAATACCATACAAAATTGCTGTTCCAGGATACGCTCTTTCATAATAGGGTTTGTCAATACCAGTCAACATTCCTGGTTTGGAATTGTTATTCAATATATCAATGTATTCATTTGAACCGACAGGGTCACGTGTGTCACAGATAATCCAAGTTGTATTGTCTGTTTTCCTACTACTATAAATTTCACTTTTTAAAGAATAACTTTGATCGTCTAGATAATCAATACTCATTGTTGTTCGTTGGTGGTTCATTGTAGCGTTTATAACTTTGTCGACATCTTTGGCAATGACTTTGTCATCACCGTTGGTGTTGCGTATAAATTTTAATGTTGACCACACATGAGATGCACCATCGTCGCGCAATTCTTTCTTGGGGTCACACATTTGTTCGATCATAATATGTGCCGTTTGAAACATATCTTGCTTTGGTAAGTCGGGTGTTATTCTGTCAAGATCAAATCTGGATTTAGGAAACTTCGTTTCCCATGGTTTATTGTTTGATCATCTCTGAAACTCGTCCATATTATATTTAATTATTGTCAAATATATTTTCTGCAACACCCTGGAACAAAGCCTACGCAAACGAATTCTACAGATATCATTTACAAAGCATGCCTAATGGAAGTCTAGGACACATACAGTGTTTGAAATGCGGTGGTGGGGTTTGAGAAGAAACGCTGATGTGTGTGCAATGTGGTGTTAACAAATTCAGAGAGCTGTAAAGATATTATAATAAAAACATAACACCGACAATAATGACAACGTTAATAGAACGTCGGAAGATTATCTAGCAAGATCTTTAAAGTAACGATAAAGACAACAAATCAAAAAAGCAAATGATAATGTATATAAATGGAGCAAAACGAATTTGTCAAACTCAAAATCATCAAACATTAAGAAGCATCTTGTAATAGCTGTATCAGGCACTGTCAGCTTCAAATCCAATTTGTAATGTTATTAATACTGATTATCTTCATCTTAATACTAATTGATTGTTTGTATTTCTTCTACAAATTCGTGTACGAATGTTTCCCTGGAGAAGTCGAAAATGATTTTGTGATCGATAATTTTGATGTTGAAAAAGTAAAACATGCTTTATCTAATCTGAGAGTTATGACACAGAGAGAGAATTCTGTACTGGCAAATATTCAAAAATTGCTAAATCAGTTTAATATATAAATACATAGACTGGTGAAGAAATACTATTTCAGCTTGTAGGCGTTTTGACATTAACCCGCATTCGATACAATATGTCTATGTACTTAATTAATTATGATACTGTTACTCTGAGATATTCAGTCGCAAACTGCGCAAGAAACAGACCCATTTACATACTACTTCTCCTTCCGTTATTAACGTCAGTGATCTGAAAGAAGAGAGGTTTTTAAGGAGTACATGTTCCTCCGAAAATCGCAATTTCTTTTGCCATCATAATTAATTAATTAATCATATGTGTGATAATTAATATCAATGAGGTAACATAATTGTATTTAGTAGAATCACATTTACCGTTTCTAAATTACACACAAATCAAATCAAAAAAATAACATTCCGTTACATGTATCTACAGTACAGCTGGATCTGTTATACAGTTATACATGTATATGTATATTGTAACCTACTTTGTCAAGGTAGATAGATATATGTATGGATAGATAGATAGATAGATAGATAGATAGATAGATAGATAGATAGATAGATAGATAGATAGATAGATAGATAGATAGATAGATAGATAGATAGCCTGCAGCAGTCCAGCATAGAGGTAACTTTATAACAGTTTATGAAACTTATATTTGTCGATTGGAACGTACTACATTGCAAATGCGGCTGATTCTCGTACTGGGGTTTAGTGGTTTGAACCACAGTATTTGATATATTATCGACGATTGCGGAAGGCCGTTTTTTATGGAAGATGGGGGGGGGTGATCTGTAACGTGGTGAGTGCGTTTTGCATTGTTTCGGGGGTTGATCTTGTGCGTGTGTGTTTGCATGAAATTCAAAGGCATAGACAACCTGCTGAATATTCCAAAATATCGTTTCGTTTAGACAATTTGCTTGAGTAATGTTTCTATATATTTATAAAATTAGATCAAAAGTATCTGACGAGGATGATCAGACAAAAATAATAAACACACTCGTGAGACAACTGAACAAAATTATATCAGATATTAAAAAAAAACATCGTCACTAGTAAGAGTTATTTGTAGATAACAGTAAAACAAATTTCATGTTATATTATATATATATATTTAATGTTATATCTTAAGCCTATTTGAGTCAAGTTTATCCAAACAAAATCTGTCTAGTTTCTCATTTCTGAAGAGCGAAAACCGCAGCAATTATCGAATTGTTTTTGGGATTTGATGCGTGAAACATGAACGAAAATGATGTTTGTTTCAATAAATTTGATTTTGTTTTAACGAAAATAAAGCAAACATTCTACAAAATATCGATAAATCCGAAATGCAACTATAGATGCTCTAGGGTTTTCAACCTTCAGACATTAGAGATCTGACAGACTTTTTATGATAAAATTGAATCAAATTATCTAAAATATGATTCAATTAACCATTTTGCACTAAAATAACAAAATTACTTTCTAATAAATATTATGTTATATGTATATATATATATATATATATATATATATATATATATATATATATATATATATATATAAGAGATTAAAAAACAACACAAACGCCGATAAATTTGTGCGACTAGTTTCGCATTTATGCTTCTTCAGGCACAAAATTTATTTGAAAGAAACTGATGACGTCTATAAAGTTATAAACAATTACGTCATTAACATAACGTCATGCTTTTGAAAGAAGCGGATGACGTCTATATATCAATAATTACGTAATTGACATAACATCATAATTTATATTCTTTATTATACAAATATCATATGTATAACTGGATCAGAATGATGCATGAGTCTCTAATGAAAACTGAGAGTGAGATTATAATGTAGAGACTAACAGTAATACATATAACTACATATTTTATATATATACATATAAATAAATACAATATATCAAATCATCCACTAAAATTCTATACAATTTTATATAATGCCTTAGTATTAAGGCCATTGGGATAAACAGTATCTAACCGATTAATCCAATAACTTTCTTTAATGAGTCTGTTCATTTCTCCATGCACAATATCGATTGGCATGAAAGAAAAATCCCTTAAAGAGTGATTATTTGTATTAAAATGCATTGAAACATTAGAGGAGAACTGAGGATCCATATAATTTTTTATATGAAAGCGGTGATTATTCATTCTCTTAGAAACTTGTTGAAGTGTTTGTCCAACATATTGCATGTTACATTTTTTACATGTTATCAAATAAATTACATCAGTTGATATACAATCAGTGTTATAACGTAGAGAAAAGATTTCTTTAGTATTGGAGCTACTAAAATAGGTACTTTCTGTAATATTTGCACATTGAGAGCACCTACGTCTGTTGCATTTAGATGACGAAAAACATCTTTGAAAATTTTTAGTGTTGACTAAACCGACAAAAAATTTTATTCCTAGACTATTTTTAGCAAAGATTTCCTTGGCATTACAAATGTTGGTAATTGTTTTTCAATTATTTTATAGTGATCAAGAAATGCTTTCTTTTATTGTATTTTCTAATATCTCCTGAATACCAAAGTTCTTCTAATTTATGAAACATTATTCGTTCACGAATTCGCCAATTAAAATAGTCAATATCTTATATAACATAAATAACCTGATTGAAATATTGTGTTGTTTAATAACTTGTTGTTTTAATTCGTCAGAGTAAAGTTGTGTATATTTAAAACAAATATTGTAAGTCGCCAAATATACGTATAAGCTCAGGTCTCGTTACTTCGGGAAAATTATTAATTCATTCTCCGTTTACAGTATAATTATCGTTACCATCTTAATTAATTAAGGTCAGTATTTGTAATATTTTTTTGCCATCCGATCCAATAAAGAAGGATTTTCGTTTTCGTTTCTAGGAAGATTGTTCGTTAATATCAGATATTGTACTTTAAGATATGTTCTAAACGACAAACTGTTTACATGTATACACGTGCACGACTTTATTAGGTGATTCGGTTGATTTTAATATAACGTCACGTACATTTATTATTTCACGGCTACATATTTGTGGACCATTCATTGTCTGTGTTGGTAATGTTGAATACCAAACTGGAATAGATCTTATCGTATTTGCATGCTTTAGAAATTCAATTGCTGGAACTAAACCATACGAATCGAAATAAACGATTCCACGCGGATCAAATGCATATGCAACCCATCAAGTACTAGGTCCTGAATTATCATCAAGATTAATAATACCTGTTTCAACATTGTTTGGTCGTTTGGGCAATTGGTCACGAGTGAAACTATGCTACAACATTTTATTTTTAGTAGCATGAAGCAAAGCAAAAATTGCCATTGGAAGAATTTTGTTTGTTTGTTTGTTTGATTAGGATTATTAACGTAGCTTTAACATTTTTTCAGTCATATCGCTACGATGTCTGCTGTGAGGCAGTTTATAGTGATGTCTAGCACTGAGGTATCATGCCGCAGACATGTAGCATGATGTCCCATCCAGTCACATTATCCTGACACCAGGCCGACCAGTGTTAACACTAACCTCCTAATGCTGAGCGTCAAGCGAGGCAGCTGTTAGTACCATTTTTGTAAGTCTTTGGTATGACTCGGCCGGGGATCGAACCCACGACCTCCTGCTTCCGCGGCGAACGCTCTAACCACTAGGCCACCTGAGCGGTACTTGGAAGAATTAACGAGATGTACCTGGAATTCTCAGTCCTTTTCCTCTTTTTCATCCTTTACCTGCTGCTTTCTTTAGTGCCATTACCGCATCTGTTCTGACAGACGCCAACGCTGCAACGTTTGCTACCGCTAGGGCGCTGGAGCGGCTATTAAAGCTGATATACCTTAAATAAGTGGAAATATACCATCCGCTTTAATTGATTGTTTAATAAAACTCGGAGAAAGATCTAGTTGAACTTCGGTCTTAAGCATTGTTAAAAAAATGTTTGAGCTGAGTCATTGTTAATGATAATTTGTTTGGACCCCCGCTAGCAATCTGGTGTGTTTCAATGTTATTTTTGTTCCGCATTTACTTGCAAATTTTGATTGTAATGTTTCACGTAACCAGGAGTCACGGTGACCTTAGCGTGACTATATGACATTATTACATCATGAGCGATTTAGTTGCATGTGTTGTTTTATCACTAAGTATAACTGTGATTGGTCTGTAATTAGGAATTACTGAAGCGTTACGGTTGACACGAGATCGAACGTGTATATCAACAACAGTTTGTGTAGTTAAATCAAAATGCTCCAACGAAAAATAATACATTGAATATAACATTGTAAACTCTCGCTTAGGAATCTGCAAATAAAAATCAACAGTCTGATCAAGGCACAATAAAGTCATCAAGCGATGACATGCACGTGCTCCATGATTATTTCCAAAATGTAATAATATATCCTCAAATGGTTCTTATTGACCAGTTGTCCTCAAAGAAACTTCAGAAACTGCAAGTGTATCAAACAGCTTTGAATTATGTTCTTGAGAGTTTAATCGACTAGTGTTTTAGAAAGCAATGGAAACATGTGGTGCAGACAAACCTTGATGCGATGCTATATGCCATGTAAATAAACCATTATCATGACTTTGAACAGTATATGTCGTTACTGTCAACCATGATAATAACAATTTACCGCTGATCCATACATAAGAGTAATTTTTATTCATCAGCAATAGTTGGAGTCATTACCGTCATACACAACGAATGGTTTGTTAGTATTTCTTAACCAGCATGAACTGTGTCTTAACTAATGTGTGTTTGGCTTAAACAATAACCGTTCTAACATTTCTACAAAATCCAAAGATTAACATACTGGAATTACACATGAAGTTACTTCATCGTCGTTCAATATTAATCTGCGCGAGACACATCCTAACTTGAAATTTGCATTCGTATATGCAACTCCAGTTTCTGCTCCATTCCATGTCACGTTATTGTTTTCGTGTTGATTATTGGTATGTTTTGTAGACATCTTTCACGGCCCAGCTGATCTTGTGTAATCATTATAATATCTAGTTAGACCGATTGTTGTTGTAGCAATATCAACATTTTCAAGAAATGATTCAATATTGGTCCGTCAATCATATATGGGTCACTGTTAAATAATGTGATAATTCGATTGTTAACAAAACGAACTATATCACCAATTCAGTAATTTGTATCATCTGCTTTGAAAAGCCTACCCTCTCTTTTAACAAATTCTTCAGTGTGCAATCAATTTTCTCCTGTTGATTTGGTTGTCTTGCGTCGTAAGAATGAAACTGATAATCAAGAATAATTTCATGTTTGAGAATCTGTGCTTCCATATCAAACTCTGGGTCAGATAAACGCATACATTTTACAATAATTGCCATGATCTAAATCAGGGTTGCCTAACACGAGGACCACTTTCTGCTAGTACATTTGCGGTTATATTTCTTGAATGAATGAATAATTTAATGTAAGTGCTTTGGCCACGGTGGGTCATTTAGCACTGTTTTATCCAGCAAAGGCTGGTTATTTGATTGTTCCTGAGGGTGGGAATGGTGCCACCTCCCCCAGGCTTTTATGTGTTCATATAACAATATTTGATTGGACCGTCAGATCGGAGTCGATATTTAGAACTATCAAAGTGAATAGTAGGTCGAAGTGAGTGGGAATAGACCCAGCACACACTCACTCTTATCCATGTCGATACTGCTGCGGTAAAAAAGGACGTGCTCCGCACGTGTGATTAATGGTTGATGGTGATGTCCGGCAGTGGAAAAAGCGGAAATGTGGCTTTAGTATGAGTTCCTGCCTTCTAAATCCCAGGGGCAGTTCTCCGATTAAAATCTGCAGCTCGGCTGTCGATGTTGATGGCAATGCGCCAGTACCAGTTAATAAGGCCGTTCTCTGAACCTTATCTAATTTCTTTAAATGTCGTATGGATGCCCTGGTGTAAACCTGACACCCATAGTCTAGTTTAGATCTTTTTAAAGCCCTATAGAGTGTTATGGTTGTTCCCTGATTAGTACTACACTTGAGGCTTTTTAATAGATTTAGATCCTGGTTGCATTTTTTTACTAGTTCGTCTATGTGATATGCCCATGTTAAATGTTAGTCAAAGTACATATCCAGAAATTTAGCTACTTTTACAAATGCTATATCTTCGTTTTGTATTCTTAATTTGGAATACTTTTTAAATCTAGTGCATGGGGTGAACAGTACAGCTACCGTTGATTGCTGCGATAATTTGAAATCCCATTTATCAGCCCATTTTCCTATGTTATTAAGGCTGGTTTGAATTTCAGAAATATGTGTGTGGTTGGATGGGTTGCTTGCTCTCCACAGTCCACTATCATGAGCAAATTGTGATAATCCAATTTTGGGTGATGCCAAGTTTAGGTCAAGGTCATTTATCATTAGGTTAAAGAGGGTGGGGCTGAGTACTCTTCCTTGTGGAGTTCCGTTTTCAAGGGTGTGTTCCTCAAAGTAAGTTGCCCCTACCCTAGTTATAATTTTGTGGTTGGTCAGGAAATTTTCTATAAAGTTGAACATTCGACCCGAAATGCCATAATGATTTAATTTTGCGGTTTATTTGTTTGTGCTTTGTGTTTCTGTTTTGGTGATTTTGGTGGTGGATTGTTATTAAATGTTGTCTGAGTTGATGTTGTGTTTTTCTGTGGCTTATAATTAGGGATATTGTCACTTGTGGTTGAATCGGGCTGATCCGTCTGTGTTTGGGCGTCCTTCGTGCTTTTTGGATTGTGTTTTACGACTGTGGAGAAGGATGGTCCAGGAAGGGATGTTTTTGCCAGGACAAGTTTTCTGGCCTCTGGGTAGGGAATGTTCGAGGTAAACTTTACCTTCTGAATTTCCTTCTCCTGTTTCCATGTATCACAATCCTTGGAACTGGCGTGATGTTCCTTGCCACAGTTGACACAATGCGGAGTTACTCTACAATAAGCTTCCTGATGAGAGTGGTCTCCGCATCGGTCACATACCTTGGCTCTGGAACATAGAGTCTCGTGATGGCCGTATTTGTGACATTTATAGCATCGAAGGGGGTTTGGAATGTAGATCTCGACCTTTACTTGTAAAAACCCAACCTTGACCACTTTGGGCACTGTCGGTTTATTAAAGGTGAGTACAAATGTATTGGTGTCCTGCAGAATGTTATTACTTTTAATACGTATTCTTCGCACTGCAGTGACACCTTCATGTTTCATCCCTTCGATGATATCTGTGTCTGTGACTCCAGCCAAGTCACGACATCGCATTACGTCTTTGGACGAATGCAGTGTAGCGTGGGCGATTGAGGTCACTAGAATATCAAAAAATGTTTTCATTTTCATGATATTGTCTGTTTGCCTCTTTCGCTCACACTCTACAAGAAGACAACCCGATTTTAGTTTTTTCACACTTTTTGGTGTGCCAATAGAGCCCGAAATGGTTTTCTCGATAATAAACGGAGATAAACCTGAAAGCGGTTTAGCATCATCTTTTGACTGAATAACCACGAAGCGTGGAAATGATTCCACGACACGTGTTTCTTCATTCGAGTCAGACAGTGGTTTGATACATTTATTGTTGATTATTTTTGTTGTGTTTGCCATGATTAAGAATTAAAATTTCAGCACCCATGCTCTTCACCCACCACGGAGCCCAACGAGGGGACACTTTTCAAGTGCCAGGGATACATAGATGCCATACTCGTTAGATAAAATTACCTGGGATTAACCCATGAAGCTTCCTTCTAGGGTCGGTAAAGTACCTCCCGATTGACCCGTTGAGCCACCGCCTTCTAGGAAGTCTTCTAAAACTTGGGAAAGTGACAACTAAAGGAAAAAAGAGTGTAGGGGCGACGGTGGTATCAAGAGAGATACAAGAAAGAAAGAGAAGATGAGTAAGTAAAAGAAAGACCTCCTAGGGCTCGGCATGACCAGCCGATTTGTCGAGACCGGGCCCATCTCGACCACCCGTCTAAGAGAAGTAGAGGCCAAAGTAGTGTGTTGCAACTACAAGGATCCTTTCCTTCTCCGACACGTGTCGCAACCTATGGCAAACAGGTTGCCTCTACTTAGTCTCCCTTTTACGACACTTGGCGAGGCACGTCGGGCCAATTCTACAACCCCGAACCCGCAGGGGGATTACCATGTCAGGATTCCTTCCCTAATTTTTTAGTTCGACCCTGGCTAGAGATCTTCTATATCCGGTGTATGCTATTTGTGATTTTCCAATATGTATATGTGGTTTAGTATATACATGTATATATACTTGTATTTCTGTTTGGATAGCCTTTTTATTATTTCAAATCTTTTCGCTTTTCTTATTTCGCGTTTGGTGACCGGACCTATAAGCAGATCGTCACCTAAGTTATTATATTCTTATTTATTTATTTCAGTTTTTTTATACGTTTTGGAGTGAAAACGTTGCGCTAGTTCCGATTTGGTTATCGTTTTATACAAAAATAGAACAACTTACTTTTAGTATGTGTCGTTTTTGCTATCATCGTTATTTACAGGTGAATGAGTCCGACTGTGTTCGAGCCATCTTACGTACATTTTTTTTATTTTGTTATAAGTAATCTGCCTCGACTTGGGTCGTCTCTATTTATTTATAGTATATTTCTTGTCAACTGTTTATAAATTGTTGCATTGCCCTTAAACGGGCTCTCTGTGTAGTACGGGAGCTACAAACAGAAGAAAGAGATGATAAAAGTTTACAAGTGACTTTTACCTCTTAGGGCGTGTTAGGAAAACACGCCTTATACTGCTCGTACCTGTTAATTAATCCTACCTAATCTTTAGTGATGTTTTTCTGTTTTATGCTTAGTATTCTTCATGTAAATGTTTTTCCTCAGTCAGTCACGAGCCTTTCCATTTCGTGTAGCGCCGTGTGGCTTAGCCTCGTGACGTCATCATTTGTACTTCCCACATGAAAATCCCTGTTTCCCAAAATTTGTTTACCTATCTATTGTGTTTACCAATGACTATTATCTGTCCACACGCCTTCATATTATCTACTATATAATCTGTATTTTTATGGAGTAGTTCTTTGTTAAAACATCCTTCGAGGAATAAAATATTGAATTGATTGTAAGGTTGGGTCACCCTACTTTAAAACTTATGGGGACCCTTTTTACTATAGTTTCTTCACGCTCTGTCATGACATGTTTTTTTTGTGAAGTCTACCTTTTTACACAGTGGACATTTAGGCGATACTGTGACTATATGCCGTCTCACTGCAGCCTCTCCCGTCAACCACGTATTATGCATATATTTCATCAGGAGGCTTTGTATTTTTAGTGATCCTAGTTTTGTCCAGTGACCCAAGGCCCTATCCCAATTAATATTTGTTTTCCTGTTCAAGTTTACTTTTTCCTTATTTATTGTGTCACCTTTAATGCATTGATATGTTGTTTTGTGTCTATTTCCCATAGTTCCTTCCTACCCCTATACTTGTGTAGTAATTCTTTTTATTGATCTTAATATTTGTGACACGGCTATCAATTTTTTAAACCTATTGTTATTATATATGTCTTTTCTCTGCTTTATAGAGAATCGAAAGTAATATATGTATAGCCCTTGCCAAGGTATTTCGGGCTCCGCTTTAAGTTCCTTAAATCTGTTAATAATGTTGGTGCATTTAAGTAGGATGGGGTTGGGGAGGCCTAGGCTTGCCCTTTTCCGATTCTTATATAGAGTTTCTTTGTTTATGTAATGTGTTTTATATCCCCATATGTCTTTAATAATCTCGTTTTCTGTTATTTTTAAGTATTCGTTTTTGTCTTTAGTTTTTAGTATGTAGTTAAAGTGCACATACATATAATTTTTGTCTACCTGAGCCCGTTCCATAAGGCTTAGTGCCGTTAGAGCCCAGATTTTCACATTTTCATTGATCTTCTCCTTAAGCATTTTTAAGTTTCCCTGTTTTTCGTTTTTTCCAAAAAAGACTCCTAGCGTCTTTACCGTATCTTTTATCAGTTGGATTAATAATCCATGGTGTATACCTCTCCAGTCTCCTATTAAAAGTATTTCTGTTTTATCAGGGTTGATTTTGGACCCTAATACATTTCCAAATTTCTCAAATTCTTGTAATAGTTTTGCATAGGAATTTTTCCCTTGAACAAGGTTAGTGCAATCGTCTGCATGTTGCAGCATCATTACCTCCTCTTTTATGTTTGGAACTTTAATCCCCTTAATTTCAGAGTTTTTGTATATGTTAATGTTTAGAAATTACATCGCTATTACGTATAATAGCATCGATAGAGGACATCTCTGTCTCACTGATCTTTTTATGTCAATTTTCCCTGTTTTTGCCCCATTTATCCATATATGTGACGTGATGTCCTTATACAGGATTTTGGTCCAGTCTTGGAGTCTTACTCCAAACCCAAATTTGTCCAGTGTTTTTTCCACATAGTTTTGTTCTAAATAATCGAAAGCTTTTGCCTGATATATAAGTACAATGGCAATCGTTTGTCCGGTTATATTAATGTGTTCTATAATAGTTCTAATATTTAGTATGTTTTTTTTGTATATTCCTACCTTTGGCTCCACTAATCTGGTTTATGTTAACTATTTTCTCTAAACATTTCTTTTTATCATCTCTGCAAGTATTTTACTAATTATTTTATAATCAATGTTTAGGAGGGAGATGGGCCTCCAATTTTGTTTTAGCTCTTCCCTATCTCCCTTCCTTTTGTATATAAGTGTTATTATCTCTTTCCCCATGGTTTTTGACATTTTGTTATTCCTTAATGCGATGTTGTTAAACAACCACTCTAAAGCAGGCGCCAGCTCTCCAGCAAATTTGTTTTTTAAAATTCCGCGGAGAGTCCATCCTAACCTGGTGATTTGTTCTTTTCCATTTTCCCTATCGTTTCTAAAATTTCTTCCTGTGTGATAAAGTCCTCACGTAGGTATCTATGTTCTGATGATATTTTATCACACTCTGCCTTCTGTAGGTAATCGTCAATTTTAGTCCCTTCTATATTAAGTGATTTGTACAGTTTACGTAGTATTTTTGTATGTACCTCAGTATTTTGTTATTTAAAGATTCTAAAGTTGTTTTCAGCCCCTCATCTTAATTCTTCCCTTTTGTATAAGCGCTCTGCAGTTTTGTATAATTTCGTACATTTTCACGCCTTAATTTCCTTTCCTTTACTTTCCTCATTTTTAATTGTATTTAGGTGCTCCCATAGTGTTTTTATGCTCTGTTCTGTACATGTTTTTATTAAGTTTTCTAGTGCTTCTTTTTTACTTTTATGTTCCCTATTCTAAGTCTTGAATAAAATGTTGCAATTTGTTTAAATCTCCCTTTTAATTTGTCCCATTCCATAATTATGTCCAAATTTATTTCCCTTTTGAATTTCTATACTTCTTCCTTTATTTCCCCTCTAAATTTTCCATTATCTAAAATTTGATTATTCAGTTTCCAGTATCCTCATCCCATTTCAATATGTTTATTATGTTAAATTATATATATATATATATATATATATATATATATATATATATATATATATATATATATATATATATATATATATATGTTTGTTATCTCATAATTTGAAGTTAGTAATCCCTGCATTCATATACTTAGTCGTTCCCTCTAGTGTACCCCAAAATTTATCTATTCTACTCCCCATGTTTATTTTCTATTCAAATGTATAGTCAATTCTGGTCATGTTTAGTCTCCGATATATGTCTCCAAAGTTTTGTGTCTTCATAATATGTTCCATGTCTGCTTTGAATCTTTTATCTTCTAATATTAGTTTGTCAGTTCTGTCTATCTTGTTCCCTACCCAATTAAAGTCTCCTCCTATAATTAAGTTCCCATGGTGAATTTATCTAAGTATTTAGCTAATTCATCAATGAATTCTTGCTTTCTATATCTGCTTGGTAGTATGTAAACGTTTAAGTGCATTCCTCCCATATTATATGCATCAATCTTCCCCTAAAAACGTTTGCTACTTCCACTTTAGTCCCTTCTTATTTTTAAGTGCTACTGCTACTCCTCACCTTATGTCCTTTCCCACAAAACCATTCTTTACTATAATACAGTCCAATTTTTTCTCCCCTTTATGTAATAATTCATCTGTAAAGACATTATGTGTCTCTTGTGTAAAACGTATATCAAAGCTCCATATTGTCTGTAGTAGTTCTAATTTTTCCTTAGTTATTTCATTGGCATTAATTGACAATAGACGGAAGTTTTGTTCCTCCATTTTCCTGTTCACTCAGGTTTTCGCTTTTGGGTCAATATATATATATATATATATATATATATATATATATATATATATATATATATATATATATATATATATATATATATATATATATATTGTGGTTGTGCTTTAGTTTTTATTGACTATTGTATGGATTTTATTATGGTCCTTCATATTTATTTTCGGGGGGGGGGGGGGGCACTGGATCGTCCCCTATTGTAGTATCGTTACTTTTAGATAGGTAAAAATCACTTATCGGTTCTGATTGGTATAAGGTGTCTGGCTACGTCATGTTATCAGTTAGTCTGGATTCAACTACTTCTGTTGGCTCTTCTGGCTTGCTTCCAATCTTTACGCTTGGGTCGTCTTCGTTGTTTTTTAATTCTTTTTGTTTCTTTAAATACTTTTTGGAGATCCTGTTGTATGGTTCGGCTTCTATCTTTTCTCCTCCTGTTTCACTGCTCTCCGATAGATTGGGAGTAGTGAAGGAATTGCATGCCTTTATTTCTTTTAGTTTCTTGCCTGCTACTGGTGCTGACTGATTTAGGGGAAACATTCCGGATAGTTCTAAAATTGCCGTCCTGTTAACTTCTTCAAGTTCTGCGTTTTCTTTCTCGTTGCTTGGTAGGACCTGGAATTGATTTTGGATTGGGATTTCTGTCATGGTCATTGCTTGTTGGAATTTGTTAGGACTTTTGACTTTCGTTCCATTCTGTTGCGCTATGTTTGCCCCTTCCTCTTGGATATTCCTGGCTGTTACACCTGCATAGGTGTTTGACATATTAATCATGTTTTTGTGCTGGTTTCTTGCTTCAACTTTACAGTCACATGGCCCATGGCCAAGTTGGCCACATTTTGGGCACTTCCTGTCCTCTTCACAGTTACGATACCAGCTCTTGAGTCTGAAACCAATGACCCATAAGAAGGTTGGCAGTTTTCTTGCATCCTCCCTTGTAATTGATAGAAATCTTGCTCCTGATGAAATGTGGGCACATCCCCCTATGGCGGCCATTTTAGTTCTTCAGTGTCAATTATGGCTGGGAGTCCAGTCACATATATATATCACTCGAGACTCGTTCTTTTATTATGTTCGGGTCTTTAATAAATTTCTCTGTAACCATGTTCAGATAAATCTTTCATTTATATACTGCCTCAATAGTGATATCATTCAATTGTTCAAGCATCTTACCTTGTTGGTCTTCTGGTTCAGTTACCTTTATTACTTTAAGTTTAGGTACAATATCTTTTTTTATTTTACCAATACCTTCACGTAATTCGACCTCTCTACCAGTAGGTTTAGCGCAAGCTACTTAGGTGCCATATTATTGATATACAATAATAATCTATTTATAACAGCTAAGAGGGCGAGACCTCATCTAAGTATCCAAAAGGTAATGTTCAATACTTCTAAGTGTTTGTCCAAAACAATATCATTGGTGATGTATCCAGATTGGAAGTTCTCGTCGGGGGTAAACGAGCTGGACATAATTCCCCGGAATTAGTTAACGAAGTTGCTGATATTTGTCATAGATTATTTCAGATTATTTCAGGGTGGTCTAATATATATTAGTTTATATCGAGCTCTCATCGATGAAATCATAGATGACTATTACAGTGGTTAAATGGTTTAGATAAACGGATATCATATAAGATTATAATAAATGATCAACAACGGCAAGAGATCAGAGTTGTAAATTCAAGACTGCCGGTATATAAGGTAATTGACGGAGACGGATTGGTAACTCTTATTCGAGGTTTATTCAATATAATTGCTCCTAAAGTTTTACCACTCGCGAAAGAATTATCGATGAAGCAATTAGTGTTATTCGTGATAAAGCTACTGGCGCTGTTGGTGATTGCGCCGGAGAAGCTTTTACTTCAGTCAAAGACAGATTAATGAGATTAATACATAAACCTCAACCAGTCCAACCTGTAAAATTACCTGTTACTGAGATTATGCCAGCTAATGTCGCTAAGATAATGAACCAAATTGCGAATAAAAAAAACTATCCGAGTTGGGTGTGGTGTCTGATAAAAAAACAAGAGAGAAATATTATCGCGAGTATGATAGCGACGAGTTGTCTTCATTTTAGACGATAATCAATTATTATAAAATGTTTGAAGAGATACATAATCCTGCGTTTGATATAGATGTACCGGTGCCGAGAGATACATCTCTACAAGATTTTCAGTCTTATTTATATGACGAAAAGATTGCCAATGCTCGGGGTAGAATTGAACTTCAAGTTCAGGATACCAGTATATATTTTCTCCCCTAAGAAGAGTACATTGAGGTTGAAGGTCGACTTTCAAAAAATGATAATACTGGTTATGGGATCGGTTATTGAGTTGGGTTTGTTAATAATGTCATCATGGCGTTGTTTACCAGTGCAAGATATATTATCGATGGAAGAGAAATTGGGGAGATTCACGAGAATGTTGACTTCGCGACGACTATACTAGTCTTAGCAAGATATTCAAACGATTATGCAAGAACCGCTGACCGTCTATGATGTTTGTAAAGGATACAACGGATCAGCCAAAAAATTGCAATGTAACGATGAACGCTGCTGGGGATGCAGTCGCATCTATATACGAGAATTACAACCTGGGATTGCAGCTCGTAGAGCGATGTTAAATGATAACGAGGAGTTTTCATGTACAATTCTTCTTTCTCATATATGTGGGTTTCGCCGTGATGTTAAGAAGGTTATATTCGGTGCAAAACATACTATTGTACTTAATAAAAAAGGTGATGATAATGATACAATATGGAGAAATGACGAAATTAATCCTGGTAAGGTAACTTTGACAAAACTTACATTGTGGATGCCAACTTTGACTCCTTCAATTATTCAAAAAAATCGACTAGTCTCTTTTATGGAACCAGGTGGTAAATCACTTTTATCTTGGTTATCGATGATTACGAGTAGTTCAGTTGGTCATGATGCATGATTGTTTACCAGGCAAATAGTATCACAACATAGATTGTCAGCTCCGATACATGTTTTTATCGCGTTTCAGGAAAATACAAGAATATGTGACCAACAGAGAAATACTATGGTATTTGAAACACTTGGAGTTTCACAAGTTTCATTGAGAAGAAACGTACATCAAGAGGCATAAAGATATAGTAATGATTTCTCAACATAATCACGTTGCATGAAGCGTACCATCGTTTGATGACAATCCTAGGACGCGACTTAAATATCGATACCGGGTTGTTAATATTTCAATGTGATTTTACAACGTTGTATCCGATTTATTATTTTTCGTTGGAACACTTGTAACTATATCGGCAATCTGTCGTTGATATTATCTTCCGAGCTCATGTACGTCGTTCTCCTGCTGGTGATTTTAGAGCAATTGCTGTTATTCTCAGTGATACATCTTTGTTACTTAAAGGTGTCGGTTGAATGATGAACGTTGTTGATGCCCCAGTGTAACACATGTATCGAATTAGATCAATCTATTATTTAAATACAAGTGTCATACAGTCAAGTTAATGTCACTTTGACTTCAGGTCAAGCAAAGAAATTACAATCACGAAACGCTAATACATGTAGCGCAAAAATAACTTTTAAGCAAGAAAAGACTGCTAACGGCGTACCAAATAAACTTTCATTGACTAAAACTCAGTTTAACCACTTTAATAAGGCGCTAAAAGCAAACACCGGTGTTCAATTTAAATTTGCTCCCTCCGCGGTACAAAAATATGATAAAATCAGGAGGTATATTTCCTCTACTCGCCGCAAATCCTGCGTTGATTGCCTCCGCAGCTCCCGCTGTCGCTAACACTGCCGCTCTTGGTGCTGTTGGTACAGCCGCTATCATGGCAATAAAGAAAGTTACATTACACGGATATGAAAAAGGGAAAGGTTCTGAGACTTCCAGGAACTTATCTGGGAAAAGTTCTGAGACTTCCAGGAACTTACCCGAGTTAGGTTTTACCCAGATGTCAAATTTTGATTTAATCGAAGAGGTAAAAAATCTCGTATAAAGAGTTTTTGTTGTTATGAAAGATCAGTTACCAAATCAATTGTCAAATCCCGAAACAGGCATAATTAATCTCGATGATAATTCCGGACTGTGAACTCATTGGGTCACGTATACAATTGACACACGATCAATTATTTATTTCGACTCTTATGGATTAGTACCGCCTAAAGAATTTCTCAAATGTGTCCACGGGGAAAAAAGCCCTGTTTGGTACTCCACGTTGCGCACCAAGACAATGACCGACCATCCGATATGTGGCCAAGAAGTTATTAATGTCCTCACCGCGATCTCAAAAGCTACTAAACCTCCCCATAAAACTGTACATGAATATACCAGTGTAAACCTTTTAAAGAGATCTTAAACATATTATGGTAGACATATGGGGAAGGCCTCTTTACTCACGAGGAAACAAAACCGAAGGTGTTTCAATCGAGGATGTAAACAAAACTTATATCCAATGCGTTATCCGATATACTACACATGATAGACGTATCACCGGATGAGAGAGTTGTATTTGAAGACCGACAGGGTAAGTTTAAAACAAGTAATGTCATTCTGAAAAAATATTTTAGTGAAAATCGACAGTACAGTTGAAAATTCTATGGCGGCGTTTGATTCAACGTGTAAAATTAAACCAGGTCTGTATATTCAACCATCGATAGCAAACCAACATCGCTAAACAACGAATATATATAATCAACGAATGTATTAAAAACGCTACAATCTGATTACGACGCTCATATAAACCAGTTTACTGGCATACAAAATGTTTAAGAAAATGTTAAAACTCCTGTTTATAATTTCTTTGGAATTCCATCGGTGGGTCCTATAAAACTTGCTGACGTAAAAACCGCCGTAGATAAATTGACAACTCTGCGATCCGAATATATAATCATGTTCTCATTTATAATGACTTTTTCAGAGAACATGTCCAAATCAAAACTGAACTGATACAATTTCTGGGAACCCTTCCACCGGCGATCCCATTTGAACTCGTTGATGTAAAAATAAGCTACGATCCGAGAATGAAGGTCATGTAAAAATATTTACACGTCTTCGTAATAATATTCTTGATGAATTTTTTGGAACACCACAACCACAGCAACCAGTTGTGATTTCGTTGAAACTCTCTGATATTGAAAATTCCATTGACGATATTAAAACATCCACCAAAGAGATTAAAACAACTTATGAGGATATCAAGAATGATTTTTCTCGTATGATTGGCACGCTTGATAAAGTTAAAATTCCACCAAGAGTAAAATATCAATAACGTATATTTGATACAACACGAATCCTTCGCTTGGACTCCTCAAACTAACACCCTTGATATCACCGCTGAGATCAAAGGCATATACAGATTAACATTAGTTTCACCGGTACAATTTAATATATCATCGAGCTCATCTGCCTTCGTAAACAGTATCATTAAAGCGGTAATAGATAAAGGATCAACTGAAAGATTTCAAATAACTTCCACTGATCATAATTTAGCTCGATCATTGATCACTTGGTATGTAGAATTCGTAGTTGATTTAAGTAAACAGCTTAATTAAAAAATGACCACCCAGTAGTATCGACATGATCAAGTCCGCGAATTACAAACTAAACTAAAATTCCTCACAGATGAGTATCATAACAAAGTAAAGAAATATCGTAGACGAATTACCTACATCGATGTAATCGTTTAGTTGGTTTCAGGTGTAATCGCCAGAACCGGTGTGATATTATCGACGACAATCACAGGAGTCTTAGGAATTATCACAAACATATCATCTTATAGTCAACGTAAACTATACGATTCCAATGTTAAATTTCACACGTAAAAACACCGTATTCGCAAACATCCACAATGATATCGTCTAGTCTCGATGATACTATAATATTCGATGATGAGTTCTCCGTCATGGTCAACATCTATGACTCCGCTATGTCAAAATTAGAAAAACATATAGATGATAACAACAATGTCGCAGACATCACCGCAAGAACTAATTCAACGAATAGTCGAGAACACCGCACCGGTGAAAACAACGATGATGTCGATCACGGCAAACAAACCTGCATTCAGCGTTGACTTTCCAAATCCAATTCCAGTAAAGGAAATCGCGCTAACTCAATTACGGGTATATAATAGCTGGCCTAATATTAGACCGGACTCATTTACGAGATAACCATATAATAACGAATTTGTGTTTGCAAGTAATAACAAATTGGATGGTACTCAAGATTGGAAACTGTGTATCTACCAAAGGGAAGTTATCAAATCGAGGATATCGATAATGAAATTCAGCGCAGTATAAAATCTATCACAGGAACAGAATCTAAGATTGCAATAACAGTTTATGTACCATCGCTGTCAACTGCGATCGAGATCACATAACCGGAATAGGTCGTAGATATATATAACTCTTCGATCAGGACTGTATTAGGATGGCCTGAAAAATCACCGATCATATCGTGATGCTTTCTTTATACACTACCGTTATTATTATATAAAACATTTAAAAATACGTATTTGTACCATAGAGAAATTTGGTTTTCTGGGAGAAAGGGAAGCTAATAAATCTAGATGATGTTTTGAAAGATTTTAATTATTTCAATGATAAATATAAAGAATATATATTATCTAGATATATCATCGAAATTCTCAATTATCAAATACACGGAAATGCCAAAACAAAATTGTATCTGATATGTAAATTGTTTAGCTACGACTTGTTCAAGCAATATTAGAAGCCGAATTTGATTCTGATAGAATAGAATTTGCAAATTAAATTAAATATACGCATTTAAGATATTTTAACATTTCAATTTTCTGGATATAATTTACCTGAGTTTAAAAGACCCCTCAACAATCTCATTGATGAATATTTCCCTCAAATACACACCTCGTGGACAAAAATATGACCAGTGACAACTACTCTTTGATGGAACAACTCTCAAGACGGAACCGGTAGACACGAATCACCACACAACATTGATATATAATCAGTGATCGCGGTTAATCTATCATGCAATATCATCGATGGAAGTTACAACGCGAATACAGAAATGTCAAATCAAGCGGATCAGAGTTATATTTTATTTACCTTTTCCCCTCAAGTACCTCCTGGAAGTTTGATCGTACATACACCGATTAATTCAGTATATTTAAGGTCAAATACTGACAGGATAACAAAAATACATTATAAACTCGTTGATAAAAATTCTAACCTGATCGATTTACGAGATAAGCAGTTACAAATTACTCTTGATAGGAAATCGTAGGGGGATTAGCGTTAAAAGCGTTACATGGTGTTAAACGCCCTGTCGAAATCGCAACCGAACTAAAAATAGACCTTGCAAGGTTGTATAAAATATGAGCGAAGCAGCCAGTTTCCGCTATAAGTCAGGGAAACGCTAAACAAATTCGTGAAGCTCAACATCAATACCAAGCAATAAACGAAAACTCCGAGAAGATATGTCCGAGCTAAAAATGAAGATTACTAAGTTAATCGCATTGCGTTATTAATTACGAACAACCGCGGCAAAAACCGAAGCTGATTATCAACAGGAAATGTCCACGTTGAAAAAAATTCAATGATGAGTATTATAACATCAAAACAGATTTGCCAAAAAAGAATAACGAGTATGCTGCCGAGGTCAAAAAACAACAATATAACAATTTAGGGTTAATCGATCACTATGAAAAAAAAATTTCGCGGATAATAATAAAATCAAATCATGGAATGATAAGATAAGATATGATATAGAACTTAAACATACGTTGAAAGAGATGAAAAAATATGATCGAAATCTCAAACCCGTAAAAATATCTTTTTAACTTCCGCACAGAAATTTCTTTTCGAATTCCTTCGCGTTGGAACCTATGAGATCTTCTCCGTTAAATATATATTCGACCCGCTTGAAAATTGCCCTTATAATCCTTGATACCTCGATCAAATTTTCCTCGATGGATTTATATATATATATATATATATATATATATATATATATATATATATATATATATATATATGATTCGATTTCGTTCCTTTGAAATAATGTTCATTACCGGGTACTTGGATTTATATGTGGGAAAACCTAATTGTGCCGAGAAGGTAATTTTCTCGTATCCGACGTCGTGTTACTGTCTTGGAGATGTTGTACACGATGAAGTTCGGATTTCAACTAGGCGGTATTCTCATCATTCATGATTTATATAAAGCATTCGTTTAAATGCTGGTATTAATCTGAGAGAAATAAATATCTTCTCGATGTTTAATATAATCGTTGAATAATTTTTTCTCTTCGTTGAATATATTAAATAATTTATCATCAATATTAAATATATTAGATAACTCGGTAAGTATATCACATTGTTTAAATTTAAAAATTGCAATGTCACGATGTGTTTTAAGTCTTTTAATGATTTCCTGCTCGATTAATTCTGCTGAGTTTTCATACTTGCTTAAAATAAATTCTACGTCAAGGACTACTTTTATTTCGTGGGGTGATATATCAGATTCATCTTCGTCTATTTGTCTATTATTTCATTCACCATCTTATTCGCAGATCGTTGTAATTCCACCAACGCAGATATATTTTTAAATTGTGCATATCTGTCATATAATTCTTCCGGAGACATCATTGCAAAATGTTCTCGTGTTCGTTGAAAAATTTCGAGTAGTTGCGCGATCACTGATATAATTTCGTCGTTCATATATATATATATATATATATATATATATATATATATATATATATATATATATATATATATATATATATATATATGAATTTTTTTTTCTTTAATTAAATCGTAATTTTCATATAATATAAAAATCACGCAAATGTAAATTACACTTGTTGATTGAATCTTTCCGAATACAACGTTAAATGTATACCTGATGTAGCTCGAAACACATTTACAAAATTGATATCAAAATATTTGGCGGTGGAATGTATTGACGGAAAATCTTAAATTATGTTGTGCATAAACGTGGTTACACGTCGTCGTGTTTGCGATTTAACCCGCGGGTTTGAATTAAGAGAATTTTCAAGTGGGTTTCGGTTAACATAGTTGATGACGAGATCGTGACTAATTACACCGTTAAAACAGTGAAAGATACATCTATGAACGCTATTGTGTTTTATTTGCTGTTTTCTTGTATATATACAGTTATAACCCACATTACTAACCCAGCCAATTGTTATTTTTTGTTTACGATGTCTAACGGTTCCTTCACGAGAAGCTTCGTAGTCGACGTAAATAGGGTGAGAAACATATTAGTTTTGACTCATATTCATATCGAACACCTTGTAGCGATTAAACAACGACGGATTCTCGAGCCGCAAAAATATTATTAAGGGTGAATCTCAAATCGATTGGATATTCATCAAGATAAAATTTAGTAAAATTTATACAGATAAGAAATGGAGAGTTTACAATCACCGAGAACGTGTGTTGACTTCAAAGAATAAACTTGCGATAATCAAAGACAGAACTAAACCAGGATTGTTAACTGGGATCGACAGCATATATTATAATCAAACGTATCCGGTAACCGCGTTGACTTGCGAGATTTAACAGATAAATAAACCTGATATCGATAAACTTCATCGGATGAGAGTTTCGTCAGGGTTAAATTGTGTAGCTGAACGTGTTATAGAACATTTTAAAAATACTCAACGAGGAAATGGTTTAACCGATTTGAGAAAATCCAAGATAAAAAAGTAAGCGTAATCAGTTAAAGACACAGGAGCGTCAATAAACGATGTTGCTGAATTATAAAAAAAATATTAAGTTGTCCGATAATAGTAAAAAGTATCACGAGGGAAGTTTTATATACAGAAAAATCCAAAAGGAAATGGGGCTCCAATTGAGCTCGTCGATCAAAATTCACATGCGTGGAGTTATTCTGTACGAATGTTTCCACAACAGCGAGTGGAAATATTTGTTGTTATCTATGAAATCAGTAAAACTGATCCTGTATCGGTATGGCTATATAGCATTGATGAAGAAGGACCATACGATCAATTTGTAAAGCCAAACGGGGAATTATATAGCACAGAAAGGCTTCATCTGGAGATGAATCACCTCGCAAAGCGTTATACAAATGATACTGAAGAAATAAAACGAATTGTTTTACTGTTCCATCAGTCGCAGCGCATTTTGCCAGGAAAGAGAACTCGTGGGAACCAACAAATGACTTGTACTGAATATGGTCAATGTGGATTAGTGAACACAAAATACAAAAGCAATGATATGATTTCCGTTGATATGGCAGCGTTTTACCCTGGTACTATTCTCGGACGAGGCGAATTCAACGAATATTTTAAGCGATTTGGTCATCCCACATATCAAATTACAAGAGTCTCCATAAATGGAGTTTTACCCAATTTTGATGTCACCGGATTTGCTTGTATTACATCATTTAGATTTGCTGAAAATCTCCATCAGATATTTTATATTTGGTTTGGAAGACATTTTTCAACGGAGAGATGGGCTCCGATAGTATAATTAAGATTTATGTTATATACATAGCAGTTTTTATCAACCAACTAGCTAATTTTTCTTTGAACGTTTTATTAGGGATAGAATTTAACGCGTGGATTAATTTTGTATCTGCAATATGTCGCTGTTGAAGTTCTTTACATTTATATGCGACATCATGACATGAGATGCCTTATCTATAGCGTTTGTCGGATATTCACCAGGACGGGGTTGATTTTGATTATCGAGTCGGAGATGGAGTCGAGTCCCCCGACCGCAGTAATTATATCCTAGAAGATGTTTTTCTCCCTGGATATTTCCCTCATGGATCTCCTGGGAGTTGTGTTAACTTGTCAGCAATATCACCTCCGTTCTTTTTAAACTAACAAATCTTAAAAAAATATATCAAACTGTGCACAATTGCCAGTGATTGCGTCTTTGTTATTTTTAGTCGTGACAGAAGTTGGGTCAATTGTTGGCGTACGCGACCTACATTTCATACAATATAAATCCATAATATATTTATGCTATATCTAATGGAAATTACTGACTTTTCCGCGTTAAAAGAGTAACCACTCGCTAAACATCATAAAATTTGGCCAAGTGTAATGCGAATGATTATCATTGGACCCTCCGCAAGTGGTAAAACACTACTATTTCTTAATTTAATTATGAAGTGGATGAAATGGGATAAACTGTATTTGATTGCTCCAACAGCAAAATACCAACATTGCTATATGGTGTTCAAAGATTTTCACGAGAACGCAAAATCAGAAACTGAGGAGGATATTATTGTATTGATCGATGATGTCGAAAAAGCCCCTTGTGTCGAGGATATCAACGAGAACATCAACAACGTGCTTGTGTACGACGATGTGGTCATGGACAAAATAACAAACCCGGCTAGGGTATTTTCAATCGTAAGACATATGTATGAATTAGAGATAAAATTCTATTATTTTCGTATCTTTTCTTACCTTTCTGTTCTTTTTATTTCTTTTGGTCCTTGGAGATTGTCAAAGGCTTTGCAATCCAACTTTATGTCATTTGTTTTTTTAACCCGCTTGCGCAATTATTTATGCTACAGGCATATGTCCTTGGTTTCTTCTCGACACCTGTTTCGTTTAGGTTGTGCTGAGTAATATTGGCGTTTCCTTCGATTACAATGTTCCCATTACCAACAGTTACAACGAGTATAGCTAGAGATTGCAGTTGTATATCCACTCTTCCCTGCACTGTTAATTTCTCTACTTGATCAAATCGCCACCCGTTGCAAATCTATGATTATAAAATAAGTAACAGAAATAGAAAAAAAAACAATTTTATAAAAGTAATACAGCGAATAATGTATTTGCTTAAAATACAAGAGAAAATCTGAAAAGTATTTTCAATATTATGTATTAAATTGCAACAGTTCTAAAGGTACTGTCACATGTCCAAATATATGAACATCCAATTTAATTCTAAATAAATTTCAATTTTGAAAATGTAGATGTGCATGTAGTCTCAAAAGTTCTAATGTACCAATGGTATAATTTGTTTACACTTTTTAAAATTGTTTTCATTAAATTTCAATCATACAATCCAAATAGCTATTGAATGATCTCGCTATCATTTAAATAATTATTTTGGTCCATAGTAAAACAATAGTATTGAGCTCTCTGCAATGCACGTGGGTAATACTTTTAATAAATAATTCTAGGCAAGCTAAAATCTGAACACAAAAATAAGACTGATTCTAATTCAGTTTCAAAGTCAAGAATACATAATCCCATTATACCAATTATTATATAACTGTCTATTTGACCGAGGTCTCAAATACTATTTTATGAAAATACTCTAAATTTAATACGAAATAACTATTCTGGAAATTTCATTCGTCAGAATGAAGACTGTCTTTGAGTAAGATTGAAGTAAATATGTTTGCTATTAACACTGATCTGAATTTGTATCCACATTGATAGAGAATTAGTAGCTAAGTATTAAATTGTTTACAAGGTCAATATCAATGGTCAAGTACCGCATTAACTTTATTTTGAACAATATCAAGTACCACATTTAGATGTACATTTAAAATCATCAAGAAAACCTACATATGATGCAAAATAAATATACACAGCAAAACCCTTATTCATTAAATTGGTCCTATGCAACTCCATCCCCTATATCCCTCTCTCTCTCTATCTTTCTCTCTCTCTCTCTCTCTCTCTCTCTCTCTCTCTCTCTCTCTCTCTCTCTCTCTCTCTCAGGAAAGGCTCTGGTTGTTTTTCTTCATTTCACTGTTGTTTGACCATTTACAAAGATGTAAAGACGGTGCCATCATTTCTCCATTATCTGGTAGTGACCAGTTTCTATTATAGCCTTTGACCTTGTTTCATTCTTAATCTACGCTTAACTTATTTGTGATATTTTAATGTAACAGTGTGCCATCATAAGCCACGGACTATTTTTATTGGAACTATGTAAAATGTGTTTGTTAATTATTGTATCGGAAACAGTACGTCTGAAAATAAATGGGCCTTTATTACTCGATAAAGTTTATCAGTCCACATTAAATATGTGCTACATTATCACAATTGTAAGATAATTTTTAACGTCTTTGCAGCTTGCATTTTCGTTTAATCTGAAAGCTCGGTGTCTGCTAGCATTATTATATTCTATAATTATTCTGCTTCAGCTCATTATATTTTTTAAAACTTCTACAAAGTTGTCGGTACATGTTTGACTGTAGCTGCATTGTATATATGTCTTGTTTCTCTAGCGTGCATTTACTTTGACTTTATCAACCATTCATTATTGTTAGTATCCCACGGATATACTAATCTATATCTTTTAAGTTTGTCTATAATTTATATTTTCAATTTATTTGCTCTTTCCACTGATTTTAAATATCAAACATAACCTATATGTTATGTTTTTCAAATAAAATTATAAGTTATCAGTTATGTTGAAAAAATATTGTATGTAATTTACAAAGACATATAAATTTCGCAAACGATTATGCCTACTGCATATCGGACCACTCTGATGGCCTAGTGGTTAGAGCTGACATCTCGGATGCGGTAGGTCGCGGATTCGAAACCCGACCGAGTTATACCAACGACTAATTAAACTGGTACTAAGAACAGCCTCGTTTGGCTCTCAGCATTAAGAGCTTAGGTTTTGGACTCTTCAGCCTGTCAGGAAATTGTGACTGGATGGGATATCAAGCTACACTCCTGCGGCATGATTCCTCAGAGCTAAATATCATCAATATAAACGGTCACACTGCAGACATCGTATAGATATGACTGAAAAAGTACTAAAACTATGTTAACAACAAGATTCAGACAAAGGCAAACGTCGTAAAGACTCCTGTTTCTTAACTACTTAACTTATCATACAAATATTCTATCTATTATATATAACTTTACCAATGCTAAATTGTAAGTCACATTGTTCGTGACCTTGAAATGTTTGATTGCGCAGAGAAATTACCATAACTTTAATGCACTAAATTTGTGATATATTCATATTTTAAAATTCAAATATATGTGACGCCAAAACAGTACAATATATAATTCCATTCCGAATAGTATTCTAGGTATATTTAAGATCATTCTGTACATTGTCTAACTTATACATTGGAGACAATGTGCTACTTGACGTTTGTAAGGCAACATTAAACAAAAGCTGGAAATTAGTTAGATCTCGTTGATATCCTTGGAATGATCAATATTACTTACAACTTGGTTATAATGTGAATAATTGATATTATCCATATCCTAAATTGTCAATTTCAACAAATATATCGGTGTTTGTTCCATTTGCGAACTCAATGAGGCATTTCTTCTTAAATGTGCATATGTATTGGATAATATTGATTTACGTTTAAACTTATTTTCCAAGTTCCAGTTTGGCATTATACTGACGTTTGCATCTTGCAATATAATGACAAATTGGCGATTAAACTGTCTGAGGTTTCAGGTCTTTTTTAAAATACAGATTGTAGAATCAGATCAAGATATCCTGAAAGAGCACCTTCAAGAGAGCAACGGACATATCGTGCATCATTGCAAAATCTCAACGTTACTGGTAAGTACAGTAAAAAAAGTATTTTTAAGGATAATCGATGTTGACTTGTTGGATTGTTTTGGTAGACACATTTCCAAATTATTATTCACTGTTATAAAATGACATGTTGTTTGTTTCCTTCACATTTTGTGCAATCGTCTATTCAAATCTAATAACGTTTTTATTATTGACTAGGCGTGGTTAATACGTGACGGTTATATATGATTAAGATGTAAATTAGGTTTTAACTTACAAGTAGAACATATATAGTCAGTGAAAAAAATCGATTCTGTGGACAAATACATAAACAATTCACTGATAAAATATATAGATTAAGTATTAAAAGCAGATTTTGCACTTTTAAAATTGAAAGTTGTATCATGTAAGCCACCATTCATTTAAGTTATCGTGTTCTTTGAAAGACAAATTAGGTTTACAATTCTTAAACTAGCACACCATGTGGATATTTTTACATGATCATGTAAAAATATTTACACGTCTTCGTAATAATATTCTTGATGCATTTTTTGGAAAACCACAACCACAGCAACCAGTTTTGATTTCGTTGATTCGCTGATATTAAAAACTCCATCGACGATATTAAAACGTCCATCAAAAAGATTTATACAACTTATGGGGTTATCAAGAATGATTTTTTTCGTATGATTGGCACGCTTGATAATGTTAAAATTCCTCAAGAGTAAAATATCAATAACGTATAGTTCATACAACACGGATCCTTCGCTTGGACTCCTCAAACTAACACCCTTGATATCACCGCTGAGATCAAAGGCATATACAGATGAACATTAGGTTCGCCGGTACAATTTAATATATCATCGATCTCATCTGCCTCCGTAAACAATATTATCAGCACGGTAATAGGAAAAGGGTCAACTGAAAGATTTCAAATAAATTCCATTGATAAGAATTTAGCTCGTTCATCGATCACATGGTATGTAGAATTCGTAGTTGATTTAAGTAAAGAGCTTAATTAAAAAATGAAGCCCACCAGTATCGATATGATCAAGTCCGCGAATTACAAACTAAACTAAAATTCCTCACAGATGAATATCATAACAAAGTAAAAATAATATCGTAGACGAATTACCTACATCGATGTAATCGTGTAGTCGGTTTCAGGTGTAAACGCCAGAACCGGTGTGATATTATCTTCGGTGATAATAATCGCTCCTGTAGTTGTCCCAATCTGTATTTCCGCCGCGACGACAATCACAGGAGTGTTAGGAAATCTCACAAAAGTATCATCTTATAGTCAACGTAAACTATACGATTACGCTGTTAAATTACACACAAGAAAAACACAGTATTCGCAAACATCCACAATGATATCGTCTAGTCTCGATGATACTATAATATTCGATGATGAGTTCTCCGTCATGGTCAACATTTATGACACCGCGATGTCAAAATTAGATAAACATATAGATGATAACAACAATGTCGCAGACATCACCGCAAGAACTAATTCAACGAATAGTCGAGAACACCGCACCGGTGAAAACAACGATGATGTCGATCACGGCAAACAAACCTGAATTCAGCTTTGACTTCCAAATCCAATTCCAGTTAAGGAAATCGCGCTAACTCAATTACGGGAATATTATAGCTGGCAAAATATTAGACTGGACTCATTTGCGAGATAACCATATAATAACGAATTTGTGTTTGCGAGTAATAACAAACCGGATACTACTCAAGATTGGAAACTGTGTATCTACCAAAGGGAAGTTATCAAATCGAAGATATCGATAATGAAATTCAGCGCAGTATAAAATCTATCACAGGAACAGAATCTAAGATTGCAATAACAGTTCATGTACCATCGCTGTCAACTGCGATCGAGATCACATCACTGGAATAGGTCGTAGATATATATAACTCCTCGATCAGGACTGTATTAGGATGGCTTGAAAAATCACCGCCGTAGAAATCACGACTATCCTGAACCTAAAAGGGAGGATTACACCACGGATAATAAATCATATCATGATGCTTTCTTTATACACTATCGTTATTATTAAGTAAAAGATTTAACAATACCTCTTAGTTACGATAGAGAAATTTTATTTGCTGGGAGAAAGAGAAGTGAATAAATCTAGATGATGTTTTGAGAGATTTTAATTATTTCAATGATAAATATAAAGAATATATATATATATATATATATATATATATATATATATATATATATATATATATAAATTGCGGCAGAGTTTTCAAGAACATTATCTAGATTTATCATCGAAATCCTCAATTATCAAATACATGGAAAAGCTAAATCAAATTGTATCTGATATGTAAATAGTTAACCTACGAGTTGTTCAAGCTGTATTAGATGCCGAATTTGATTCTGATATAATAGAATTTAAAAATTAATAAAATATACGCGTATAAATTATTTAAAGATTTTAATTTTCTGGATATAATTTACCTGAGTTGGAAAGATCCCTCAACGATCTCATTGATGAATATTTCCCTCAAATACACACCTCGTGGACAAAAACATGACCAGTGCCAACTACTCTTCCATGGAACAACTCTCAAGACGGAACCTGTAGACACGAATCACCATACAACATTGATATATAATCAGTGATCGCGGTAAATCTATCATGTGATATCATCGATGGAAGTTACATCGGGAATACAGAATTGTCAAATCAAGCGGCACATAGTTATATGTTATTTACCTTTTCCCCTCAAGTACCTCCTGGAAGTTTGATCGTACAAACACCGATTAATTCATGATATTTAAGGTGAAATAATGACTGGATAACAAAAAGACATTATAAACTCGTTGATAAAAATTCTAACCTGATCGATTTAAGAGACGAGCAGTTACAAATTACTCTTAATATTAAATCGTAGGGGGAAATCCGAAGGATTTAAAAAAATATTAAAATAACAAAAAGGACAATAATAATGTACCAACACGCACGACTATACATCCATGATAAACAACAACTCGAAGACAAGATTAGAATATCATTTGGGGAGACAAACGCGGGATGTTTTGAAGTTGTCATCGATGAATTTGGCGACGAAGATTTTCTACTGACTGAGCACCAACGGGGGAAAACTCAACGTGATCTTGTTACTATAATTTCATGTAACCGTGATCACACCATAAACAATGCACACTCTTATATTTCTCTGGAACACCTCAAAGAAATTTTATCGCGGAAAACTCCCGACGATATTAAGATGAATAACGGGCAATATAAAAAATATTGTTGAGGAAAAAATAAACGTTTCCACTGAAAATATCCAGCAAATGTAAATATGTTTTATTATTCCTGACTATAATTATTACTGTCAATTTTGTATTTTTGTGATTTTCATTATAATTTCCATGTTATGATTTCAGCTATAATTTGTATTCTAACACTGTCCTGCATATATATATATATATATATATATATATATATATATATATATATATATATATATATATATATATATATATATATATATATGTATATGACAGCTCCAACGTATCTTATCGCCGACGAAGAAAAAATAAATAAATGCGTTACATGATTTTAAACGACCTGTCGCAGTCGCCACCGAATTCAAAATAGACCTGGCAAGGTTGTATAAAATATGAGTGAAGGAACCTATTTCCGTTGTAACTAAGCGAAACGCTACAAATTTCGAGAAGTTCAACATTAATAGCAAGCCAATAAACGAAAACTCCGAGAAGATATCACCGAGCTAAAAATAAAGATTACTAAGTTAATCGCGTTGCGTGATCGATTACAAACAACCGCGGAGAAAACCGAAGCTGATTATCAACAGGAAATTTCCACGTTGAAAAAGTCCAACGATGAGTATTATAACATCAAAAAAGATTTGCCAAAAGAGCATAACGAGTATGCGGCCGAGGTCAGAAAAGAACAATATAACAATTAAGTGTTCATCGATCACTTTAAAAAAACTTATCGCGGAGAATAATAAAATGAAGTCATGGGATGATAAGATATAATATGATATAGATCTTAATCGAACGATCAAATAGATGAAACAATATGATCAACATCTCAAACCCTTAAAAATATTTTTTTTAACTTCCACACAGAAATATCTTTTATAACTTCAGCGCGTTGGAACCTATGAGGGCTTCTCCGTTAAATATATAGCCGACCCGCTTGAAAATTTCCCTTATAATCCTTGATACCTCGATGAAATTTTCCTCGATGGATTTTATTTATATATATGTATGATTCGATTTCGTTCCCTTCAAATAATGTTCATTACCGGGTACTCGGATTTATATGTGGGAAAACCTAATTGTGCCGAGAAGGTAATTTTCTTATATTCGACGTCGTGTTACTGTCATGGAGATGTTGTACATTATCATGTTCGGATTTCAAATATATGATATTCTCATCATTCATTATATATATATATATATATATATATATATATATATATATATATATATATATATATATATATATATATATATAACGCATTTGTTTAAATGCTGGTATTTATCTGAGAGAAATAAATATTTTCGCGATGTTTTACATAATCGTTAATGAAATTTTTATCTTCGTTGAATATATTAAATAATTTATCATCAATATTAAATATATTAGATAACTCGGTATGTATTTCACATTCTTTAAATTTAAAAATTGCAATGTCACGATGTGTTTTAAGTCTTTTAATGATTTCCTGCTCGATTAATTCTGCTGAGTTTTCATACTTGCTTAAAATAAATTCTACGTCAAGGACTACTTTTATTTCGTGGGGTGATATATCAGATTCATCTTCGTCTATTTGTCTATTATTTCATTCACCATCTTATTTGCAGATCGTTGTAATTCCACCAACGTAGATATATTTTTAAATTGTGCATATCTGTCATATAATTCTTCCGGAGATATCATTGCAAAATGTTCTCGTGTTCGTTGAAAAATTTCGAGTTGTTGCGCAATCGCTGATATAATTTCGTCGTTTATATATATATATATATATATATATATATATATATATATATATATATATATATATATATATATATATATATATATATATTATGGATTGATATTGTATGAAATGTAGGTCGCATACACCAACAAATGACCTAACTTCTGTCACGACTAAAAATAACACAGACGCAATCACTGGCAATTGTGCAGTGTGGTATAATTGTTTTAGATTTGTCAGTTAAAAAAGAACGTTTTATCAGGGATAAAATTTAACGCGTGGATTAATTTTGTATGTGCAATATGTCGCTGTTGAAGGTCTTTACATTTATATGCGACATCATGACCATGAGATGCCTTTTCTATAGCGTTTGTCGGATATTTACCAGGACGGGGTTGATCTTGATTATCGAGTCAGAGATCGAGTCGAGTGCCCGGACCGCTGTAATTATATCCTGGAAGATGTTTTTTCTCTGGATCATTCCCTCATGTATCTCCTGGGAGCTTTGTTAACTTTGCAGCGATATCACCTCCGTTCGTTTCAAACTAACAAATCTAACAAATTATACCACACTCTGCACAATTGGCAGTGATTGCGTCTTTGTTATTTTTAGTCTGACAGAAGTTGGGTCATTTGTTGGCGTACGCATCCTACATTTCATACAATATAAATCTATAATATATTTATATTATATCTAATGGAAATTACTGACTTTTCTGCGTTAAAAGAGCATCCACCCGTTAAAAATCATAAACTTTTGTCAAGTGTAATGCGAATGATTATCATTGGACCCTCTGCAAGTGGTAAAACACTACTATTTCTTAATTTAATTATGAGGTGGATGAAATGGGATAAACTGTATTTGATTGCACCAGCATTGCTATATGGTGTTCAAAGATTTTCGCGATAACGCAACATCAAAAACCGAAGAAGATATTATTGAATCGATCGATGATGTCGAAAAAGCCCCTTGTTTCGAGAATATCGACGAGAACATCAACAGTGTGATTGTGTACAACGATGTGGTCAGGGACAAATTAACAAACCCCGCTAGGGTATTTTCAATCGTAAGACATATGTATGAATTAGAGATAAATTCTACTCTTTTTCGTGTCTTTTCTTACCTTTCTGTTCTTTTTATATCTTTTAGTTCTTGGTGATTGTCAAAGGCTTTGCAATCCTACTTTCTGTCATTTGTTTTCTTAAACCGCTTCCGCAAGTATCTATGCTACTAGCAGATGTCCTTGGTTTCTTATCGACACCTGTTTCGTTTAGGGTGTGCTGAGTGACGTTGGCGTTTCTTTAGATTACAAAGTTCCCATTACCAACAGTTACAACGAGTATAGCTAGAGATTGCAGTTGTATACCCACTCTTCCCTGCACTGTTGATTTCCCTACTTGATCAAATCGCCACCCGTTGCAAATCTATGATTATAAAATAAGTAACAGAAATAGCAAAAACCATTGAGTTTATAAAAGTAATGAAGCAAATAATGTATTTGCTTAAAATACAAGAGAAAATCTGGAAAGTATTTTGAGTATTATGTATTAAATCCCAACAGTCCTAAAGGTACTGTAACATGTCCAAATATATGAACATCCAATTGAATTCTAAATAAATTTCAATTTTGAAAATGTAGATGTGCATGTAGTCTTAAAAGTGCTAATGTACCAATGGCATAATTTGTTTACATTTATTAAAAGTGTTTTGATTAAATTTCAATCATACAATCCAAATAGCTATTGTATTAATTCACTATCATTTAAATAATTATTTTGGTCCATAGTAAAACAATAGTATTGAGCTCTCTACAATGCACGTGGGTAATACATTTAATAAATAACTCTAGGCAAACTAAAATTTGAACACAAAAATAAGACTGATTCTAATTCAGTTTCTAAGACAAGAATACATAATCCCAATATACCAATTATTATATAACTGTCTATTTTATGAAAACACTCTAAATTTAATACGAAATCGCTATTCTGGAAATTTCATTGGTCAGAATGAAGACTGTGTCTTTAAGTCAGATTGAAGTAAATATGTTTGCTATTAACACTGATATGAATTTGTATCCACATTGATAGATAATTAGCAGCTAAGTATTAAATTGTTTACTAGGTCAATATCAATGGTCAAGTACCGCATTAACTTTTTTTTGCACAAGGGCAAGTACCAAAGATAGATGTACATTTAAAATCATCAAGAAAACCTACATATGATGCAAAATAAATATACACAGCAAACCCTTATTCATTAAATTGGTCCTATGCAACTTCATCCCCCTCTCTCTCTCTCTCTCTCTCTCTCTCTCTCTCTCTCTCTCTCTCTCTCTATTGCTTTCTCTCTTTCTGTCTCTCTATCTGTGTCTCTCTCTTTTTCTTTCTTTCTTTCTCTCTCTCTCTCTCTCTCTCTCTCTCTCTCTCTCTCTCTCTCTCTCTCTCTCTCTCTCTCTCTCTCTCTCAGGAAAGGCTCTGGTTGTTTTTCTTCATTTCACTGTTGTTTGACCATTTACAAAGATGTAAAGAAGGTTCCATCACTTCTCCATTATCTGATAGTGACCAGTTTCTATTATAGCCTTTGACCTTGTTTCATTCTTAGTCTACGCTTAACTTATTAATGAGATTTTAATGTAAAAGTGTGCCATCATAAACCAAGGACAATTGTTATTATAACTAATTAAACTGTGTTTGTTAATTATTGTATCGGAAACAGTACGTCTGAAAAGAAATGGGCCTTTATTACTCGATAAAGTTTATCAGTCCACATTAAATATATGCTACAGTATCACAATTGTAAGATAACTTTTAACGTCTTTGCAGCTTGCATTTTCGGTTAATCTAAAAGCTAAGTGTCTGCTAGCATTATTTTATTCTATAATTATTCTGCTTCAGCTCTTTATATTTTTTTAAAACCTTTACAAAGTTGTCGGTACATGTTTGACTGTAGGTGCCTTGTATATATATATCTTCTTTTTCTAGCGTGCATTTACTTTGACTTTATCAGCCATTCATTATTATTAGTATCCCACGGATATACTAATCTATATCTTTTAAGTTTGTCGATAATTTATATTTTCAATTTATTTGCTCTTTCCACTGATTTTAAATATCAAACATAACCTATATGTTATGTTTTTCAAATAAAATTATAAGTTATCAGTTATGTTGAAAAAATATTGTATGTAATTGACAAAGACATATAAATTTCGCAAACGAGTATGCCTACTGCATACTGGACCGCTCAGGTGGCCTAGTGGTTAGAGCTGACATCTCGGATGCGGTAGGTCGTGGATTCGATACCCGACGGAGTTATATCAACGACTAATTAAACTGGTACTAAGAACAGCCTCGTTTGGCTCTCAACATTAAGTGCTTAGGTTTTGGACTCTTCAGCCTGTCAGGAAATTGTGACTGGATGGGATATCAAGCTACACTCCTGCGGCATGATTCCTCAGAGCTAAATATCATCAATATAAACGGTCACACTGCAGACATCGTATAGATATGACTGAAAAAAAGTGCTACAACTACGTTAACAACAAGACTCAGACAAAGACATATGTTGTAAAGACTCCTGTTCATTAACTACTTAACTTATCATAAAAATATTGTATTTATTATATATAACTTTACCAATGTTAACTTGTAAGCCACATTGCTCGTGTCCTTGAAATGTTTGATTGCTCAGAGAAATTAGCATAACTTTAATGTACTAAATTTGTGATATATTCATTTTTGAAAATTCAAATATATGTGACATCCAATACAGTACAATATATAATTCCATTCCGAATAGTATTCTAAGTATATTTAAGATCATTCTGTACATTGTCTAACTTATACATTGGAGTCAATGCAATAATTCATCTTTGTAAGGCAACATAAAACAAAAGCTGGAAATGAGTTAGATCTCTTTGATATCCTTGGAATGACCAATATTACTTACCACTTTGTTATAACATGATTAATTGATCTGATCCATATCCCAATTTGTCAATTTCAACAAATATATCGGTGTTTGTTCCATTTGCGAACTCAATGAGGCATTTCTTCTTAAATGTGCATATGTATTGGATAATATTGATTTACTTTTAAACTTATTTTCAAAGTTCCAGTTTGGCATTATACTGACGTTTACATCTTGCAATATAATGACAAATTAGCTATTAAACTGCCTGAGGTTTCAGATTTTTGTTAAAATACAGATTGTAGAATCAGACCAACAGATCCTGAAAGATCACCTTCAAGAGAGCAACGGACATATCGTTCATCATTGCAAAATCGCAACGTTACTGGTAAGTACAGTAAGAAAAGTATTCTTAAGGATAATCGATGTTGACTTGTTGGATTCTGTTGGTAAACACACCATTTCCAAATTATTGTTAACTGTTATAAAATGACATGTTGTTTGTTTCCTTCACATTTTGTGCAATCGTCTATTCTAATCTAATAACGTATTTATTATTGACTAGGCGTGGTTAATACGTAACGGCTATATATGATTAAGATGTAAATTAGGTTATAACGTACATGTAAAACATCTATAGTTTTTGCTAACATTCAGTGAAAAAAATCGATTATGTGGGCAAATAAATAAACAATACACTGATAAAATATATAGATTAAGTACTAAAAGCAGACTTTACACGTCTAAAATTGAAAGTTTTAACTTGCAAGCCACCATTCATTTAAGTTATCGTGTTCTTTGATAGAGAAATTAGGTTTACAATTTTTAAACTATCACACCATGTGGATACTGGTAACACAAATGAGAACGACGCAAACAATCAGTCAAATATATAATTACGTTCAGTGTTAAATACTGAAATAGCTATCGGTATTGTCATTCTGTAGTTTTGCTCTATCGTCAGTTACAACAAATGTGCTAAATATTGACGTTAAAATTCTACCATAGACTACCATAAAATGTTTCCTTGTATACCTTCGACATGCACTCTGGAATATATCTAAATGATAGGACTGCTTTCAGAAAATGTATTCTTCATTCTTAATCGTTTTAATTATGTGAATATGTCTGATGACGATGAATCAAGATGACATCAAGTCTCGGCGTAGGTGGTCATTTTTGAAGCCTGTGAATTGTGTCTGTTTATGAACTAGTACAATGTCCCCATATTGTTGAACTTGAACAGTATTATTCAGATGCTGGAAATAACTAAGCATCATAGTAACAGTAATCTGTTTGCATTATATAGTATGCTATTTTAATACGAAATACGATTTTATTATTTTATGTGTGAGTGACCTAAATAAATTGTATAACTGTTTTTCCCACGCAAGACTACATTCTATGATTACCTCTAGCAGCGTCACTTAGTTTATATTAGGGGCCCCGAGTGGCCGAGTCCGCTGTCCGTTACGGATCACTGCCGTCTCACCTCTGTCTGCGTGGGTTCGAGTCTCGGATTCGGCCAATGTGGGTATGTGAGAAAGCTTGACAGTAGCTTCTCGTGGGTCGATGGTTCTTTTCGGGGTTTTCCGGGTATTTCTTCCACCATTAATACTGGCTGCCATATATAGCCTATATTGTTCTGAAAATGGCGTTAAATCATAAAATACAAAACATATTCCATTTTATACATTTGAAGTACATTCAATGTCTATTCAGTTTTATGTAATAGCAAAAGTCTGGACATGAAACGATTGCACGTTCACATATTATAACTAGCGTAACAAACACGTGACACAGGTTAGATATTGTTTTATTGTTTTGTTGCAGATCCTGAGCCAGGACATGAAGATCCTGAACAAGAACCTTTATCACTCGAACAAAACATAGAAATGGGAGTAATGTAGCAGCAAAGACTATGTTGTTGTACGTGCTTAGGCTCGAATAAACAGTAACATAGAAAGATTTAAAAATAACAAGCTTCTAAAAGCTTAATAAATAATTTATTGAGCACAAATATTTTCCAGAAAAGAAAAATAAACTTACGGTTTTAAGAATCAATTCCAAAATTAATCCAAAAATAATTCAAAATATAATCCACTTTAGTGAAATTGCAAAAATCCTGGTAATAAAATATCCTAATAGTTCCAAGTTCGAATCTTAGTGAAGCATCCAAGATGGAAGATGATGTCACGTGATGAAGTCAGTTCTGGTCTTATGAAATTCAATGAGCACAATTACTTTCCAGATACATAACAAAATAAATCCTCTTGATCCAAACGAATTGAAATAATTTCCAGTACAAGGTAACTTAAAATAACTCAAAACGATACAACTTAATATTCTAACAGCCCAACATCTACTAAATAGTTCGCTCTAAAACATCATTTATATACCCGTTTTTACGCAAACAAGGAAGGGGTCACATGATCTTCTAGAATCTTTAGAACAAATTTACGTTCAAAAAATATTGTACACACCGTATGACCCAGATGAGAATCAGTTATTTTTACTCTCAAGAACTAAAAATAGAAAGATATTTAAAACAAAGCTCCATAATATCCTTGGAATCAACCGATCATTTTAAAAGCTTGTTTACAACTCTGAAGCCCGGTCAAAAATGAGGTCAACATCGGGTCTTTATTTGTAGAGTACGGGTCATCCCCAATGAATGAATCTTAAACTTAAAATGTCAAATTTGAATCTGACAAACAAACAATTAAAACAAAAGTAAATGAATTAAATCAAATATACGTAACAGTTGGAATCTGCGCCTGATTGCCTGATCGATGCTACAAAAGTGCTCTACTTGTCCAGATTTGTACTGATTTGTGCACGAAATGTGATTTAGAAATGTCATACATTTGGATATTGCACTATATTAACATACTAGCAAATCGCTCAAGTCAAAAGTTGAAATATTTCAATTCAGTGAAAGCAAGGAAGTAATCAGAAAATATATAATGATCTGGTCAGGTATGTAAACTCATCGTGGATGTTAATTTATGTTTAAAATGGTTTAAACAGAGTTGGAAATTCGTTATCTGTTTTGACAGAAGAAGCGGATCGTGTAACGCCTATAGTTGAAGCTTTAGAACTTTTACAGTTTGTACGTCAACAAATAATGAATCTAGTCGCTATGCCAATGGCAGAAAGTGGGACAATTAAAATATATCATAATGCTAGGTTAATTACCCGTCCAATAACACGAATGAAATATAAGAGAATATAGTGATCGATTTTATACGTAGGTTTGAATTTAAACGTACAAATGTTTTTTAATAAAATTGGGATGCCAGCGCGAGTTTCGAACAAGCGTCCTCTCGTTTAGCAACATCAAGAAACCAAAGAATGTTGGGGGTATATATATATATATATATATATATATATATATATATATATATATATATATATATATATATATATATATATATATATATATATTATGTTTTTGTAGATTACTTTACATCACTATTATAAACCAATATAGTGTTCTATATAAAATGGAACAGTACGGTTCGTTTTGCTCTCGTTGTTACTTCCTTAACAGTTTTGTCATTTTCCATTATCCTGTATTAATTTACTTATTGATTATTGTTCATTGGACATAGTTTTTAAGATCAAGTTCTTTTCTAGCCAGAAACCTAAATCGTTTTATGTACTTGGTCATCTTGCACTTTCTGGTTTTCGTATCTCCAAAGTTCTTTGCAGTTCTGCTAGAACTTGTAATTTTTAGATAGATTAGATTATATTTTATAGTGAATAAATTATTTTCTTTAACTTAATTAGTAAGATTGTAATAGGAGACACATACCCCATTAAAATCTATTCTGCCAATATTTATAGCAGCATGATTCATGTTTCTTTCATAAAGATCACTGCATCGAAGTGACATTGTCCATTGTATTAACGTTTTGATCATTTGGCATCTTAAAGGTTTATAGCTTTGCCTATTTTTAATGCTTTCAATGTTGATCAAACCCTCACTATTATTTGTATTATGTATCGGTATGCCTCTGTACTTTTTGTTGCATATCAGATGTTGTTTTGTAAGTATTTTAATTTGGTTTTTGATAATAAAATAATGTACTTTGTCCGACTATTCGTCGCAATTTTCTGTATAAATTATATTGTAAAATACCTTGGATGTTCGCTTGTTTGCCCATAAATGTAATATTTGTTTTTAATTTCTGCAGTGTTATCTTGTCACTTTATATATAAGCTCAAATGCTTAAATGTTATTAAACCGGTATTCAGTGATAATATTAGTAATTCGATCTATATTGACCAACAATCAGTTAATGTGTTTTTCCAATCGTTATTAAATATTACTCTGTCATCATTATCTTCTTTTTCTGTAAATAATAATGATGATGACTTTGTACAGCAACTAATCTTTAGAAGCTCTAAGCGCTTTGTAATATCTATAATGATATGACTACATGACAGAAAAAAACAAATGTCAAAAACATGAAATTGGAAAATATAAAAACATGCTGAAAACAAATACGATACAAAACAGTAGTAGGTCTCTAAGTTTGTCCCTGTAGTCGAAAAATGTGCGTTTTAAGGGCACTTTTAAAAGCGACCACCGTTTCTCTGTGTATAATTTCAATGGGCATTCTGAATGTCAAATACATGCTGGAGACGGTAAAGTAATATATCATGGTATATTGTGTCAAATGATGCAGATAAATCCAGGAGGATGAGGACTGTAATATTGCCACTATACAAAGCAAAGAGAATGTCATTAAATACATTCAGAAGAGTAGTTTCCGTACTCTGGCAAAGGCGATATGCAGACTGTACATTGCTAAAAAGACTTTGAATTCAAATGATATACAAGTTGGGTTAGAACAACCTTTTCTAAGACTTTTGATATGAATGGGAGATTAGAAACTGGGCAGTAGTTCTTTAAATCGTTATGGTCAAATGTTGGTTTCTTCAGCAGAGGCTTTACGATGGCATTTTCGAAAAATGATGGGATTTACCCCGATGAGAGAGAGGTATAATAACATCAGTTAGTGAAGGCAATATTGGATCTAAGCACTCAAGCAGTAGTGATATCGGAATTGGATCAAGTTCACAAGACTTTTATTCACTCTTCATCACGATTGTCCGTACTATATCAATATAAACAGTTTCAAATGCTCCTAATGGTTGTCGCTGAAATTCTGTATCATAACTGTATGGTGACAAGTCAGTTGAAATTGTGCTGTCAAGCGAATCTCTAGTGGTTTGTACTTTGTCACAGAATAAATATGCAAATTGTTCCGGAAGGTCTACTAGAGACATGGTAGTTGGAAGTGGAGTACATTTGATCCTTGACATTAGTTTGTTAGTTATCTCGAAGAGCTCATTGCAGCTGGAACTCTCCGTGATCTTAATACTGTAGTGGGATAATTTGGCTAAATGGAATATGTTGGCGACGTTCTTCTTAGAGGCTTCATAGAGTTCTTTATGAATAATGAGTTTGGTGCAAAGCCAAATGCTCTCTGCTTTTCGGCGATGTCTTTTAGCAGTGCGAAGCTGGTCTCTAACACTGCTATACCACGGACAACACTTGTTTTTATTGATACTCTGTATTTGGGGGCTATGGCATGTTTTTCAAGCAATGAACGCAGGCAGTTATCAGGTTGTTCCGCTGATGGATGATAGAACGTTGTTAGGTTTTCTTGGATGTTATGCACGAATTTGGTTCTAGTTATCATACGGAGGTTTCTCTTAGCAGCAAATAGAGGTGGAGGGTTAGGGACTGATACGTCGAGATGGCTTATAATGCAGAAGTAATCTGATGCAAGTTCGTGGAATACAAGGGTGGATTGCAGAATATTATCATCACGTTTATACAGAAACCAGTCTAAAATGTGACCACGTTTATGGGTGGGTTGGTTAACTGACTGTTTAAGATTGACACCATGAATGAAATCTAGGGGTTTTGACGTGTATTGGTTTCCAGGACAGTCAAATTGAACATTGAAATCTCCAAAAAAACGTTTGTTTTTAGAACCTAGCATCAAATTGTGCTATTATACATTGGCAGAGATTTGCCAGTTGTATTGCTTAATTAACCAATAAAAGAATGATAGTTTTAAATATCAAATAACAATTACTGTGCGAGTGGAGATACTTCATAGTATAATCAGTCAATTGTAGGTATATTTAAAATTGTTCTTTGTGCAAACGAAATATACATCCGGAGTAAACTATTTTTTATTCTCCGCAGACAATTTCATTGCTATACATTTTTCAAAATTAGATTGGTTTCCGAGCAACAAAAGTCATACATATATTTTGGACAGGCATATAACCCAACTGATTGGAAAATATATGTTATAACGAAGACAAATGGTGTTTTTCAACTATTTGAACCTTTTGATGCCGGGATAATTTTAAGAACTTAGAATTGCCTTTTATAACAATTAAATTACCAATGTAATAATGCTTTCAGCGCTAATTGATTACAGCGTGTCAGATAAATATTTATAACATTCTGTTTGTTAGTGGGAGGAATACCCACCTAAATGTTATGCAAACACTTGTAAAATGTGTACAAAATATCAGTTAAGTAATTCACATCTTGATGTCACCTTTGCATTATCAATATGACTTATTTTAATGATGTGCATTATATATATATATATATATATATATATATATATATATATATATATATATATATATATATATATATATAACCATGAAGCTTTTGAATGCAGCCATTGTAGGCAAAACAAATGATTGCTCCTGTTAACGTTTTACAATATGATTCAAACTAGAATTAATATTGGAAAGAAACGAATGGATGCAGTTTGCATAAAATTCCAATGAAGTAAACTTTTCGAGTCGACATGTCAGAAAAAAGACTACACAGACTCTGACGTACGATATAACCACTTAACATTCGAAAACAACTAATATCAACTTATACCGGAAAAATAGTAAAATTCTTCTTTATGTGAAGAAAGTGGTATAACAAAAGGAAGAAATTCACAGCACACAATGTTAAGGTTAATCAGGTGAACGTATCAAGTATTAATGTAAAAAGCCTTATAGTGGTAATGGGGAACTAAAATTATAGCGGTTAGAATATTTTTCCAGATCATACTCGATTTGCCGCTGCTAACATAATTGATATATAAGAGTGTTTTTATACTGTCTTATTTTCGTAATACTATAAACTAGCTATTGTTTCTTACATGTAACCGTTAAAAGGATATTAATATTGTTCCCAGTAAAGTAGATAATAAAAGCGTCTGGAGATATGAATGTACGGTCTACAGTTGTGCTTAGACTTGTTTCGAGCTAACGTGTGGTTTCGTTAAAGTCTATTATTTTAAACCTAGCATCATCGAAGTGCATATTCCACTAAATTTTGAAAAATTAAGCATACAATGTATTTTCGAAACATATAAAGTTAAAATGAATTTTTAAAAAAAATAACATTTTTTAAAACTAAAATTCATATAGTACACACAATATTATCACAAGTTCGAACGTATAAAGTTTAGTGCGTCCTCCGCGGGGTTAGTGGGTTTGATCCCCGATTGCGTCATAAGAAAGACTTACTAAATGGTACTAAAAGCTGCCTCGCTTGATGCTCAGAATTAAGCGGTTAGTGTTAGGACTGGTCGCACTGATGTCAGAATAATGTGACTGGTGGGACATCATGCTACATGTCTGCGGCATGATCAGCAATTCGTAAAGACCTTTTGAAAGCTGAAGATTCACGCAACTATGGCCAGATTGAGTGGACATGTCCCTCATCATTTCCTTCGTATGGAGTTAAATCAGACGCCAACAAAGCATAATCTGTTGTGCTTTTGTCATAAGTAACGTTGTGACTGGTGTTGTTACCTAATTGTCCAGTGAAGTACGACCTCAATTACTTCATCCCGTTATCGTTAGATTTCGGTTCAAGTGTATGCTTTTAAACTTTAAATTATTGCTGCTCAGCGCATTCCATAGTCACCTATATTCTGCCAGAGATCCAGTCAAGATAGAAACAATAATGCACCAAAGATCGTGGCACCAGGCTGGGTGCCCGGTAGCGCAGTCATACCATCTCCTGTCCTACGAGCAATCAAGTCATTAGGATATACCAAAGTTACTAATCGGAATTACCAAGCTAGAGTTAAAGTGACAATCCTTTATCTAATCTAGGACGCAAAAAGTGAGATTGAATACCTGAAAAATGAAAGTCTGTGATATAATGGTATTGCTTAATGTAGCAAAAATACGAAACGAAAGGAGAGTATAAATAGCAGTATTACATAGCATATACAAACTATGTTACACTATCTGAATCTGCTGGCAGAAAACCGGGACTCACTGACCAGGTACAGAGTCTTTGTATGACTAAAATCGCCTTGCAATCCAGTGTAGTCCTCGGCATGAGATGGACATGGTAGCACAAACGGAAATAAGCCTCTTCTACATCATCAACATATACAGAGAACGTGCTGAAGCTGAAGCTGAAGCTCACGCTAGGGCCGAGGCTGAAGCACAAGCACAAGCTTGAAAGGACGAAGGTGAAGAGGAGGACGAAGAGATTCAATAACTGATGACGCGACTAACGCAGACCTGATTACTCACTGATACACTAAGCTTGGAGTGAAAAATTTCCATTTGACTCCAAGAATGATGTATAGTATGTTTGTGCTGTGAAGTACATATTATGTAGACTCCTACAAGCACGAAACCAAGACCTCAGCAGTGACACTTTGGATTGCGGATTCTCGCAGACTAGTACGACAGGGCACATCGTCAGTCATCCTTGGATATCCTCATCGACACCGCAAAATAGCTGACCCAACCCTGTTGGTTCGAGGCATTCCCAGAGTAAAGGAACCTAGGATACACATGGATATATTAAAGATGAAGCTGACCGCCGTCAAACATTGCGGCTGTCTACCTTAAAGGCTCCGTTAAGGGCTACTTGTCGAATTGGCTATATAAATATTGGTTCATATTTGGCTTGGTTCCATTATTTTGATCAAACCAAGAAAATAATGTGATCCTTTGGCTACTGTTCTAAAATTATGCTTCAATTAAACCACATATTGTTGTATCCGCAGAATGGGTGAACAGAGCAGATTGTATAGGTGTCTATTTGTCAAACTAAAGCTTCCTACATAACAGAAAAGAAATAGTGTTAAACAAAACAGAACGAAGGACTCGGACCAACAGAAACACCAGTTCGTTGTCACACCATCTCTGCTGTTACAAATTAAATCAATTTTTTTAAACCTAATATTTAATCAAGTCCGATATGATATCTTAATCGTAGATCGTTTAAAGGTACTGTTATAAATTCATGACAGGTTGATTTAACATGACTATATAAATTTATACAAAGTTTATAATCCATGTCACCGCTATACCAGATCTGATGAATACTTCTTAGTGCGTGTGTATCAATTATATTAAACACAACATAATATTACTATTATACCCAATCACTTTTGGAATTGTATGTATGTCTCTGAATAACATAAATCGCATTGTTATGTATGCCTCTGGAGAATATCTGAGCAGGATTTGACTGCATCACATCGCCATACATTATTAAATGGTTAATACCTCCGTCAAGGTCATCGATATCAGTGATAAATCGAATAACATTATCAGGCTCATCCAACGATTTCGCAGTTTCGTTAAAATCTTTTAACACTTTTCAGCACCGTTGATCATCTACAGATAGTGCTACTAAATACAACTTGTCTCATTTTAGCCAACCATTATTTTATTAAGTAACAGTTGCGTCTTTTCACTTCCAGATGGTCGAATTATGATCATACTGATCTGATTTGGTATCGCAGCAATATTATGTTTAACAGGCTCTTGTTTTTTTTGTCGCTGAAAAATAAATTACATTTCTATTCCTGTTATTATAAATAAATTATGGATCTATATTGTGTGAAATGCAAACGCGTACTAGCACACATGACTTAACAACAATAACAACAATCAATTACACACCAGTGCTCAGTGGCAAGTGAGCACAATAAAAAAAAACTGATTACGGAAGAGAAAAACATCTTCCAGGATATAATTACTGCGTCCCTGGAACCAGACGCGATATCGTACTTGACAGCGAAGACCAACAAAGACCAGGTGAATATCTTATAAATCAAATTGATCAAGCATGTAATGCTCATGATGTTTCTTATGAAAGGAACAATCTGCACATAGACACCTCGCAGATGTGAAATTGATTCACGCGTTAAATTCTATTACGAAACAATCTTTAAAAAAATCATTAGCTAACTGGTTAGTAAGACCTGCGATGAAGGATAAACTAGTGTTAGGTGCTGATAAATAATCGACTGATAAATATTATTAAGGAATATAATTATTATTCTTCAAGAGGATGCTGGATAGGTAAATCACCAATTAGTACACTCGGTCAAAAACGATGGCAAATGTATCTACCACCGCCTAAAATAATCGACTATGCTTATTTTGATGTTATCGTTCCGAATGAAGTTCTTCAGGCGGATATATTATTTCTCCCACATGATAATATAAATACACGGACATACAAGTACGCGTTAACCGTCGTTGGTGTTGCGAGTAGATACAAAGAATCTGAGCCATTTTTGACAAAGACGGCAAAAGAGGTAGTTACTGCGTTTTAACGAATTTATTGACGAGAACCTATGCAATGGCCAAATCCATTACAGATTGATCCTGGCAAAGAATATCAAGGTGCGGTGTTATCATTTTTAATGAAACATCATAAAGTCACCATCAGACGAGGACATACTGCAATACATCGCGATCGGCAATTGTTGAACTATTTCATCGAACACTTGCTGAGCGGTTATTTGGATATCAATACGCGAAGGAATTTATTCAAGACAATAAATCTCTTGAATGGGTTATAAGATTACCAGGTGTGATAAATACATTAAATATTAAAATTACTCGAACAATCAATATGGAACCTAATCGCGCTATCACAAAAAATATATACCCGCACGAAATTATCTTTCAAAATAAAACATACTTGGTAATGTCACCGTAAGATATTTATATGAACCAGATGATCTCTTGGGAGGTATAAAAAGAGATACTGATCCTACCTGGCGTGTTACATCACACAAAATATCTAACATAACAAGATCCGCAGGTAGACCTGCAATCAACACAATAGATTAATTGCTCCTCAGCGTTGCAGTTGCAGGTTATACCCGAGGATAAACAATTACCACCGCGATCACTTAACTAACGACTCTGCGTCTATTACACTCAAGACAGGTCAGCATAACATTTTATCGTGTATGACTACGACCACTATGTCTTCTATCTATGGCGTGGAGTTTTGTCTTTAGATCAACAAAATATCATTATACAATTACAGCTCGCACAGTGATTATTTTCCAGTTGTTTTAGGGTCATTATATATTCAAAATCTATATAAAATTCTCTATTATTTGTTTTTTGTTTTTGTATGCATAACCAGCGACTTTTTTGTCATATTATATTAAATCTGACAATTGTGTTACTGGTGTTGTGATTAGAATTTAAAATAACCCTACAAAGCTGATTCATTCTTCTAACACGTGACACTGCGAAATAAATTAAATTCGACCACTCGATGCAATCATCTATGATCCAAACAACTGTATCAGAGATGGTTAATCCCTGAGATGAGTGTGTCTCGAAACAATATCATTTAGTACGAGCGTCTGTTTCTTCGTCTGTCCGGGAGTGCCAGCTTGAATATTCTGTCTTCGTGTATCAACTGATCTACAACTTAACGGCACAGGCAGCGTTGGAAACTGTTCTTTATGCGCTTCAAACAACCGCTGTTGAAGTTTGTCTCTTTCTATTTTTCTACTTGCCACTATCAAATCGTTTAGAGTCCACTTTTCCCAAACATTATTTAACGAGGTTTCTAAATTTAATTACACGCTATTTCCCATTGTATTTTAGCTGACTGTAATCTGATTAATTTATTAGAAATAGTGTTAAACAAAACAGAACGAAGGACTCGGACCAACAGAAACACCAGTTCGTTGTCACACCATCTCTGCTGTTACAAATTAAATCAATTTTTTTAAACCTAATATTTAATCAAGTCCGATATGATATCTTAATCGTAGATCGTTTAAAGGTACTGTTATAAATTCATGACAGGTTGATTTAACATGACTATATAAATTTATACAAAGTTTATAATCCATGTCACCGCTATACCAGATCTGATGAATACTTCTTAGTGCGTGTGTATCAATTATATTAAACACAACATAATATTACTATTATACCCAATCACTTTTGGAATTGTATGTATGTCTCTGAATAACATAAATCGCATTGTTATGTATGCCTCTGGAGAATATCTGAGCAGGATTTGACTGCATCACATCGCCATACATTATTAAATGGTTAATACCTCCGTCAAGGTCATCGATATCAGTGATAAATCGAATAACATTATCAGGCTCATCCAACGATTTCGCAGTTTCGTTAAAATCTTTTAACACTTTTCAGCACCGTTGATCATCTACAGATAGTGCTACTAAATACAACTTGTCTCATTTTAGCCAACCATTATTTTATTAAGTAACAGTTGCGTCTTTTCACTTCCAGATGGTCGAATTATGATCATACTGATCTGATTTGGTATCGCAGCAATATTATGTTTAACAGGCTCTTGTTTTTTTTGTCGCTGAAAAATAAATTACATTTCTATTCCTGTTATTATAAATAAATTATGGATCTATATTGTGTGAAATGCAAACGCGTACTAGCACACATGACTTAACAACAATAACAACAATCAATTACACACCAGTGCTCAGTGGCAAGTGAGCACAATAAAAAAAAAACTGATTACGGAAGAGAAAAACATCTTCCAGGATATAATTACTGCGACCCTGGAACCAGACGCGATATCCTACTTGACAGCGAAGACCAACAAAGACCAGGTGAATATCTTATAAATCAAATTGATCAAGCATGTAATGCTCATGATGTTTCTTATGAAAGGAACAATCTGCACATAGACACCTCGCAGATGTGAAATTGATTCACGCGTTAAATTCTATTACGAAACAATCTTTAAAAAAATCATTAGCTAACTGGTTAGTAAGACCTGCGATGAAGGATAAACTAGTGTTAGGTGCTGATAAATAATCGACTGATAAATATTATTAAGGAATATAATTATTATTCTTCAAGAGGATGCTGGATAGGTAAATCACCAATTAGTACACTCGGTCAAAAACGATGGCAAATGTATCTACCACCGCCTAAAATAATCGACTATGCTTATTTTGATGTTATCGTTCCGAATGAAGTTCTTCAGGCGGATATATTATTTCTCCCACATGATAATATAAATACACGGACATACAAGTACGCGTTAACCGTCGTTGGTGTTGCGAGTAGATACAAAGAATCTGAGCCATTTTTGACAAAGACGGCAAAAGAGGTAGTTACTGCGTTTTAACGAATTTATTGACGAGAACCTATGCAATGGCCAAATCCATTACAGATTGATCCTGGCAAAGAATATCAAGGTGCGGTGTTATCATTTTTAATGAAACATCATAAAGTCACCATCAGACGAGGACATACTGCAATACATCGCGATCGGCAATTGTTGAACTATTTCATCGAACACTTGCTGAGCGGTTATTTGGATATCAATACGCGAAGGAATTTATTCAAGACAATACATCTCTTGAATGGGTTATAAGATTACCAGGTGTGATAAATACATTAAATATTAAAATTACTCGAACAATCAATATGGAACCTAATCGCGCTATCACAAAAAATATATACCCGCACGAAATTATCTTTCAAAATAAAACATACTTGGTAATGTCACCGTAAGATATTTATATGAACCAGATGATCTCTTGGGAGGTATAAAAAGAGATACTGATCCTACCTGGCGTGTTACATCACACAAAATATCTAACATAACAAGATCCGCAGGTAGACCTGCAATCAACACAATAGATTAATTGCTCCTCAGCGTTGCAGTTGCAGGTTATACCCGAGGATAAACAATTACCACCGCGATCACTTAACTAACGACTCTGCGTCTATTACACTCAAGACAGGTCAGCATAACATTTTATCGTGTATGACTACGACCACTATGTCTTCTATCTATGGCGTGGAGTTTTGTCTTTAGATCAACAAAATATCATTATACAATTACAGCTCGCACAGTGATTATTTTCCAGTTGTTTTAGGGTCATTATATATTCAAAATCTATATAAAATTCTCTATTATTTGTTTTTTGTTTTTGTATGCATAACCAGCGACTTTTTTGTCATATTATATTAAATCTGACAATTGTGTTACTGGTGTTGTGATTAGAATTTAAAATAACCCTACAAAGCTGATTCATTCTTCTAACACGTGACACTGCGAAATAAATTAAATTCGACCACTCGATGCAATCATCTATGATCCAAACAACTGTATCAGAGATGGTTAATCCCTGAGATGAGTGTGTCTCGAAACAATATCATTTAGTACGAGCGTCTGTTTCTTCGTCTGTCCGGGAGTGCCAGCTTGAATATTCTGTCTTCGTGTATCAACTGATCTACAACTTAACGGCACAGGCAGCGTTGGAAACTGTTCTTTATGCGCTTCAAACAACCGCTGTTGAAGTTTGTCTCTTTCTATTTTTCTACTTGCCACTATCAAATCGTTTAGAGTCCACTTTTCCCAAACATTATTTAACGAGGTTTCTAAATTTAATTACACGCTATTTCCCATTGTATTTTAGCTGACTGTAATCTGATTAATTTATTAGAAATAGTGTTAAACAAAACAGAACGAAGGACTCGGACCAACAGAAACACCAGTTCGTTGTCACACCATCTCTGCTGTTACAAATTAAATCAATTTTTTTAAACCTAATATTTAATCAAGTCCGATATGATATCTTAATCGTAGATCGTTTAAAGGTACTGTTATAAATTCATGACAGGTTGATTTAACATGACTATATAAATTTATACAAAGTTTATAATCCATGTCACCGCTATACCAGATCTGATGAATACTTCTTAGTGCGTGTGTATCAATTATATTAAACACAACATAATATTACTATTATACCCAATCACTTTTGGAATTGTATGTATGTCTCTGAATAACATAAATCGCATTGTTATGTATGCCTCTGGAGAATATCTGAGCAGGATTTGACTGCATCACATCGCCATACATTATTAAATGGTTAATACCTCCGTCAAAGTCATCGATATCAGTGATAAATCGAATAACATTATCAGGCTCATCCAACGATTTCGCAGTTTCGTTAAAATCTTTTAACACTTTTCAGCACCGTTGATCATCTACAGATAGTGCTACTAAATACAACTTGTCTCATTTTAGCCAACCATTATTTTATTAAGTAACAGTTGCGTCTTTTCACTTCCAGATGGTCGAATTATGATCATACTGATCTGATTTGGTATCGCAGCAATATTATGTTTAACAGGCTCTTGTTTTTTTTGTCGCTGAAAAATAAATTACATTTCTATTCCTGTTATTATAAATAAATTATGGATCTATATTGTGTGAAATGCAAACGCGTACTAGCACACATGACTTAACAACAATAACAACAATCAATTACACACCAGTGCTCAGTGGCAAGTGAGCACAATAAAAAAAAAACTGATTACGGAAGAGAAAAACATCTTCCAGGATATAATTACTGCGTCCCTGGAACCAGACGCGATATCCTACTTGACAGCGAAGACCAACAAAGACCAGGTGAATATCTTATAAATCAAATTGATCAAGCATGTAATGCTCATGATGTTTCTTATGAAAGGAACAATCTGCACATAGACACCTCGCAGATGTGAAATTGATTCACGCGTTAAATTCTATTACGAAACAATCTTTAAAAAAATCATTAGCTAACTGGTTAGTAAGACCTGCGATGAAGGATAAACTAGTGTTAGGTGCTGATAAATAATCGACTGATAAATATTATTAAGGAATATAATTATTATTCTTCAAGAGGATGCTGGATAGGTAAATCACCAATTAGTACACTCGGTCAAAAACGATGGCAAATGTATCTACCACCGCCTAAAATAATCGACTATGCTTATTTTGATGTTATCGTTCCGAATGAAGTTCTTCAGGCGGATATATTATTTCTCCCACATGATAATATAAATACACGGACATACAAGTACGCGTTAACCGTCGTTGGTGTTGCGAGTAGATACAAAGAATCTGAGCCATTTTTGACAAAGACGGCAAAAGAGGTAGTTACTGCGTTTTAACGAATTTATTGACGAGAACCTATGCAATGGCCAAATCCATTACAGATTGATCCTGGCAAAGAATATCAAGGTGCGGTGTTATCATTTTTAATGAAACATCATAAAGTCACCATCAGACGAGGACATACTGCAATACATCGCGATCGGCAATTGTTGAACTATTTCATCGAACACTTGCTGAGCGGTTATTTGGATATCAATACGCGAAGGAATTTATTCAAGACAATAAATCTCTTGAATGGGTTATAAGATTACCAGGTGTGATAAATACATTAAGTATTAAAATTACTCGAACAATCAATATGGAACCTAATCGCGCTATCACAAAAAATATATACCCGCACGAAATTATTTTTCAAAATAAAACATACTTGGTAATGTCACCGTAAGATATTTATATGAACCAGATGATCTCTTGGGAGGTATAGAAAGAGATACTGATCCTACCTGGCGTGTTACATCACACAAAATATCTAACATAACAAGATCCGCAGGTAGACCTGCAATCAACACAATAGATTAATTGCTCCTCAGCGTTGCAGTTGCAGGTTATACCCGAGGATAAACAATTACCACCGCGATCACTTAACTAACGACTCTGCGTCTATTACACTCAAGACAGGTCAGCATAACATTTTATCGTGTATGACTACGACCACTATGTCTTCTATCTATGGCGTGGAGTTTTGTCTTTAGATCAACAAAATATCATTATACAATTACAGCTCGCACAGTGATTATTTTCCAGTTGTTTTAGGGTCATTATATATTCAAAATCTATATAAAATTCTCTATTATTTGTTTTTTGTTTTTGTATGCATAACCAGCGACTTTTTTGTCATATTATATTAAATCTGACAATTGTGTTACTGGTGTTGTGATTAGAATTTAAAATAACCCTACAAAGCTGATTCATTCTTCTAACACGTGACACTGCGAAATAAATTAAATTCGACCACTCGATGCAATCATCTATGATCCAAACAACTGTATCAGAGATGGTTAATCCCTGAGATGAGTGTGTCTCGAAACAATATCATTTAGTACGAACGTCTGTTTCTTCGTCTGTCCGGGAGTGCCAGCTTGAATATTCTGTCTTCGTGTATCAACTGATCTACAACTTAACGGCACAGGCAGCGTTGGAAACTGTTCTTTATGCGCTTCAAACAACCGCTGTTGAAGTTTGTCTCTTTCTATTTTTCTACTTGCCACTATCAAATCGTTTAGAGTCCACTTTTCCCAAACATTATTTAACGAGGTTTCTAAATTTAATTACACGCTATTTCCCATTGTATTTTAGCTGACTGTAATCTGATTAATTTCTTGAACTCGCTTAATTTTGGATCGAGCGCTTTATGATCAGTATTAAATTCTTGTTGATCAATGAAGCAGAGACCAACCGACAAATGGCGGTGGTTAACTATGATTGCCACACATTAACATTATCACAGCTGTATTTTTCGATAATAGAAAATAAAGAAACAATTTTAATATATTCACCGACACTGTGCATATCTCATCCCAAATAATTATCTTTGGAATATATTTTTCTCCCATTCGATCAGGGGTCTATGCGTCACCCTTACCCCGAAATAAAAATCTGATGAGTGCAGGAGTTAGCTCATCGTTGTATCAACTCTTTGGCAAGTCGGTGTGTGGGTGTTAAGACAATCATCTCTGACTTCGTTCGAAATAATTCGATCACTCGTGTTGTTTCTCCACAACCGCCTGGTCCATTTAAGTAAACGATCTTATGTCTGCACACTGGATCAGATAACGAAGGTGCGCTCGATAATTCTGATATTTGATTATTTTTTAGGTAAGTATCTTCAACCATAATATCGTCTGATTCAGAATAATCGTGTAACATTTCCTGTTTTAATCTTCGTGATCCCAAACACGCATCAGAATTTGTAAAACGAGTCACTGTTTCTATATACTTGCTATCTATATAAATGAATCATTAGCGACTCTGACTGCGGTGCGAGGAAATCTATTTATCGTCAATAACTGGTTTATGGAAACTGAAGACAGCATAGATGATCTTATATGTATATTAGGAAGAGATATGTCATCGATATAACTAGCAATTGTTCCCAATATTATTCCGTCAGACAGGTAGGTATTTTTGCGACTGACAAATAGATTTTTCGCTGTTTCATCAGCGATTCTAAAATTGTATTCAGCATCATCTAGAATCAAACGCGCATAATGTCGTTATGATCATATGCTCCGCCATGGGTCAATTTACCGATAGTTCTTCAAACGAGATCCTTGGATCGTTTAACAATATAGTCCTCGTTGCGATCAAGACAATTTTCCTAAAAATCGTTAATAATTTTGTCGAGACTATCATCATCGGCTTTTTGTAACCATATCTCAGGCTGCGCTCGATATGATATAATTGCCTCAGCGACAATCTTCGATATTAAAATTTTACAATCAATCATATACCCTCCTAACACTCCTAAAGCCCAATATTTTTTCAGATAAATGTCTACCAAACTAAACATTACAGCACGGATAGATTTGAATGATACCACACGAGTTAATCTAGTTAGATCAAACTCGGGTAGTGGTCCATTAATCGCAACTTGTGTCATCTCCTATTTGTGATGTCCAATTTTTTCTAAAATACCCCGCGCACTCTCCGTACCCGAGGAAACTTCCTGGATAACATCCAACAATATCAATTGACAAAACACTTTTATAATCATATCTGGTATTCCAAAATCAGGCGTATTCGTATATGACACAACTAGCTTGAACATCAGAGAGTATTTCAAATCGTGTTGGCTTCTAAAGGTTTTCTCTCTGGCTAAATTAGCTGTAATTGTCAAAACCATTTGTTAGTGATTGATCGGTACCCTGCCTTGAAAATTTAACAGCGAGTTTTGTCATCGCTCTATGAAGAGATTCTGTACGATATATTTCGCCGTTAGGTCTATTGATCAAATTTACATTCTTCGTCTTTAAAACTTTGAAATAACCAAAGTGAGACATGATTGTTTATACCTAATTCGTAAATAAAAACAAACATGTTCCGGCCATCAGAGTTATCCGGGTAATTTTTTACAGTTCGACCTCGTTTCAATACCGTTAGTGCGTTAGTCCACGCCTGCGTATTATCATCAATGATATTGATTGGAACTCCTCTTAATTTATATTTCGATTCGAATAATACTTCCCATGCTATCGTTGTTACGGTTATTGGGAATTTCAAAGATTGTTTTAGCCGAGCCATATCTTTTATTGTATCTTGGACAGATTCAGCCCATTAGCTTATTTGTTTGTGTTTTATCTCTGTTAGACCAATTTCACGTATCGCATTTGTAGAATGTTCTGTTCTTCGCTCAGCGACACAGTTCAAGGATGGAAATTTCATAGGATTCAGCTTCTCAATACTTGGTTTATTATTTATCGGATAAATTCCATAAATAACCGAGATCACATGGTACGCTCGCTCGTAATACAATTTGTCAACTCCGGTCAATTTTTCTGGATTGGAAATTTGACTCAAAATGACAGTTTCCTTTTTAGCGAGAACAGGGTCGTAGTTACCACGAATAATCCAACTTCACGTTTCTGCTAGTAAAATAAAATTTACTTTGAGAAAAAAATGTTGATGTTCGATTATAGGCGCTGCTCGTTTATCGTTCAAAATGTTGATCAGGAGTAAGATGCGCCATTTTTCTTAACTTCGTTCTTAGCAAAACGAGTTTCATCGATGACTTTTTTTGATATTCTTCGCTATACCCTTCATTGGTGTGTCTACATGAATGATATCGATATTGTACTTCGAGTTTTTCCAGGATTTGATCTTGGATAATCTCAGGAACTCCCCTATTCTATAATTAAGACAAGTATTTAAATAAAATATATTTTATATAATGACAAATCCTGCAGAAAGGAACTCTGCGAATATCATTAACTAAGCGTGCGGCGGGGGAGCCTAGATCTGAATCCTTGTATACGATTAAGTGTTGGTGTACGATGATAAACGCAGCTGTGTCTCCAGTGTGGCATTAAAAGATACAAAGAGCTCAAACTGTATCATGATAAAGAAATAACGACCTTGACAGAGTCCCTGACAGCGTCAAAAAAACGTTATCAGAACCACCGAGGATTATATTAATATATTCTTAACAAAAAGTGATTAAAACAAATAATGATTTAAACAAAAAAAATTATATTATATTAATGAACCACTAATTTCAATCACATCCCAGTATCAAGAACTATGAAGCATCTAGTGATGGTGTAGTCAGATACTGCCGGTTGAAAAGACCAGTTGTCTTTATCATTAATACTGGTTATTTAATGTTTGGTGCTGAGAATTTTTGTATCTATGTCACAGGCTCGTATATGAAGTATATAACGAAGAAATCCCTCATGGCCTTGTGATCGACAACATTGACGGAGATCCAAAAAATAATCATTCATGTTACCTTCGAGCTATCACACAAAGTGAGAAATCTCCATTTGGAGGGACAGGACAATTTTCTAAATTTGCGTAACTTGTAAAATCAGTGAGTGTTGAGACCGGCGGCGGAAAAAAATTCAATCGATGAATAAAGAATACGAGTGTTTGTATATTCGCATACACGGGGTAGAGCGTGTTGCAAATAAAATACACAAATACACCCATTCTAGGAAATATAGCTAGATGATTCGCTTTGAATATATCTGAATACACGTAAATATTCCCATTTTATACTAATTAAAGGTGCATTTATCATATAATGAACTACGAACATATCACTTTAAAAATCAACAAGTACAATTATCAGATAAACCAGATTCTGATAAAGTCTTTTCTGATTTGAATACCTACAAGACCTTTAATTCGAAAATAAGTATACACTACCGTCGCAGTATAGATTCAATAAGGAGATCCAACAAGCGGTTTACTCATCATTAGCTGATAATATCGTATTAAGTAAATTCGTACCTGTGTTTAACGCAGTACAAAAAAAAAGATCGGAATATGAAATAAAGGGAAATATTATTTCACGCGTTAGGCAGCAAAAAAAGATTATAAAAGCTATTTCTGAGAATAGAAGTGACTTAAAAGTAACGAAGCGAAAGTCGATCAGCAGAGAAATGTTTTTATTCAAACTATTATTTTTACTACTAAAATCATGCATGGTGACAAATTTACTGCGATGCTAATTCTGATAGGGTAAATATCTTACAAAACCTACAACATCGACCGATTTGGTAACTTTTGATATGATATTTAGTAGTAAAAACCACGAAAATCGACTGATTTCACAATATGATATAATAATAATTTATTATACGACTGAAATATTTTATTTATAAAATATTATGTGTACGATGACAGATTAGCTAATTCTGCTAGTGTGTATACTAGCAAAAATAAAAAAAATCGTAACTTTGACAAGGTAATTAACTCTCAAAACCATCCATATCGACCAACTTGCTAATTCTGATAGGATAATTACCCTACAAAACCATCCGCATCGACCGATGACTTCACTTTGAAAACAATTATAAGACTAAACTATTATTTTAATATATATTTTGTTGCACCTTGATTCAAGGAAACTTATTTGTAAATTTGCCCAGTCGAGGTCAATCAAATTACCAGATTGGTCAGTGAGTTTAAAATGTATTCTCGTTAAAAAACTATTATGACACTGCATATAGTCGGGAGTCACTGTTTCTTGTACTATCAAAAATCCAGGTGGAGCCAGTGGTGTAAATGAATATAAAATTTATCCCTGCTGGGCCTGATTTGAATTTTCGAGATTTATTTGGTAGCTTCTATCAATAACATCACATACTAGATTTACTGCAATCACCGAAGATATATTTACATTTCCGGGTGATATATGTCTCTCATCCACGTCTGAGTGATTATTATGCTTGAGTATGACCTCAGAGGATATTTTATTCTCCGTTCAGCGAGTATTCGAAGAGAGTTTTTATTGATAAGATCGCTTAGTGGCTTTTCGGTTCATCGGTTTTCAGTGCTACTATTACAAATGTCTGTAATTTTTGTTCTGTTATTTTAAAATGATCAATAAATACCTCATCTAAATATAGTAGTTCCTTATTATTATACGTTCAAACATCTATAATATGTATTACTCGATCATGAATTTATAGAATAATGTACTCGATATAATCTATTATTTGATTTAAATATTGAATTGTTTAGATAATTTGTTGTTTTATGTCGTCAGAATAATGCTGTATAATACTAACAAGTAAATTTTATTATCTAACAAATCATCTTAAAATTAGGCCCTGTTGTATCATCCGTAATTACATTTTTAATAGGCGTGAGCATTTTTTGGGGCTTCAGATATAGCATAGAATAATTCCCCTTCTCAAATCGATTCTCTGTAATCTAGTTCCGTTATACATTTTTTAAATATATGTGGTATAATCGTTAAGGTTTGGTTATCGCAGTCTTTGATAAACAGGTGGTGGAATTTCAGGACATCCTTGCACTGTTCTGAGCGATGACTGATAAATATATACAACATATCCAGATGAGTTTATCTCGATCGCGGTTAATAATGTCGGTTCTTGGACTATTGTAGCAATTTTTTATTCTTTTACCGTAATGGATTGTATTCTACGTTGAATTTCATTATTGATTTGTTCGATTTGATAATTACCGGATGGTAAAGAAAGAACGGTACAGTCAGGGTTTCCATCCTTATTATTTTTAGTTGCAAACAATGGATAACCCGTTGACCCGCTAATTGTTCTGACCGGATATTTGGCAAACTGTAGTGTAATCGTAATTGGGCTAGCTCGATTTCCTTTACCAGAATTGCCATTGGACAGTTCACGCTGAATTCAGGGATAGTTGAGGTTATTGAGATAATGGTTGTTTTTGACGGGGTAGTCTTTGCGACCATATGTTGCAGTTGCCATTGTTATTATTGTTTTGTTTTTCGAAGTCTGATGTCGCTTTATCGTAGATGTTAATCATCGCAGAGAACTCGTTATCGGATATCATTGTATCGTCACGACTGGATGATATCAACGAAGATATTTTAGAATATGCAGCCGTTGTGATATGTATTTTAATTATATACTCCTGTAGTTTATTCTGAGTGCACGTGAATATTTGGTTTGCAATGATTTTAAAAACCCAGGTAATTGATGTTGCTGCTAACACACAAATTGTGACAACTACAGGTGCAATCACTGTTACCGCTGATAGCAATATACCCGTTCCAGCAATAACACTTGAAACCGAATACACGATTATGTCAACGCGGATAATACGCCTGCCGTATATTTTTATCTTCACTTGATACACACCAACGAGATTTTAGTTTGTAACTCGCGCACTTGATTGTATCGATATTTCTGTACGTTCATTATATTATTTGCTTAAATCAATTACTAATTTTACATACTACGTGATTGAATCTGATCTTGAACCAACAATGAATGGGGTTATTGTCAATTCGTGTATGGTTTTATCGGGTGGTTTAGTCGACGATGATATTGCTTCAAGTACATTAGTTACTTCCTGGCAACATATTGGTGTGTCGGTTATTTTCTGTGTTGCTAGTGTCCAGTACAAGATTTGAGTGTTTTGCAATCTTGGACATATTTTAGAAATTCAACTGGCGGTACTAACCTATACAAATAAAAATAAACAATTCCAGGTTGATCGATCGGGTGCTGTTATCGAGATTATTAATACCGGTTTCTATGTTTTTCAGTGTGGAAGATAATTGATCTCGCATTAAAATACCTCTGACAGCGGATCTAGTAAACCGCCATAGAAACCTCAGGCATTTTTCGCTGTACCATGAACACGGAGTCCCATGTAACCTTAGACCCTTATTTTTTTTTATACCCTCGCCCCGTTGCATTCTTTGTGTCTTTGATCGTGTCCGCAAAGAGAGAGAGAGAGAGAGAGAGAGAGAGAGAGAGAGAGAGAGAGAGAGAGACAGAGAGAGAGAGAGAGAGTAACCTGAACACCGTTTTATCTTTTTCTTGCATCATTGAGATGTTTAATCTGACGCTCTTTCAGTGATAATTTATTCTTACTACCAGTGATCTGATTGTGATTGCGCATTTTATTCGCGAAAGATGTTTACTATGACCGATCTTCAATTCAAGGTATTACTTGGTTATTCAAAAATGTAATAGTTGTGATTTGCACTGGCAAAAGATTTTCTATATGGTCAATTAAAATATGTCCAGAAGGTTGCTTATAACTGTTTAACTCGAGTCTCGTTTAAATTGTCAAACACGATCTTACAACGAGATTGGTCATTTCATGGAATTTAAGCTTGAAAGCGCAATAGCATGTGTTTTGGTGCGGTAATCCCATGTTGAACACGTTTGTGCTATGTAAAGTATTGAATTATATTACTTGCTGGGTGTGCATGAGTGGTATACACGAGAACGGTCATCGACTGCACCATGCGTGCTTATGAAGTCATTCAAAGGCATAACACAGTGGTCCACAATATTAATGCTTCTAACAGTGCTCTACCACCACTGGCACATCATCAGAGTTGTTGTTACGGGTTGATTTGACAGTATGTTTCGCCCCAGAATTAACACTTTACAAAACCCGTATAAATGACTATCGTAAATTGTGCAAAATCGCGTGGTAAATGTTCAGGAAGTTTTGATTAACGTTAAGCAAATCCAGCGTTAAAGTACCGTCTAAAACTACACACTGTACGTCGATAGCAAAGTTGTGCGCAATGTTTTGAATTTGTCGAATCGTACACGTTTGAGAATCCGCATGATCTTATTTATCTTGGATAAACATCATAATTGGATCAAGTCAATTTGCATTAACATTGCTGTATATGTAAGTCGAATATTCTTCGTGGATATGTCGACGTTGTCGTAATTGACTGTGTATACGCTCCACGACAGTACAATTTGCACTAGTGAACCGGTCCAAAAAGACGTTGTTAAAAATACAACTCTGGTATTGACAGATAACTTATCACAGGCAACGTTTTCTCATGTTAGTTTTCATTCGATTGGAAAGAAGGCTTTACGTACAAGGACAATCCTTAATGTGTCTTCCAATTCTTACTATATTTATTTATAGATTAGGGACCTCTACAGTGTGAATAATATTGAGAAACCTTTTTCATTCGATCCAATTATACAGGTACCCCACGTCAATTATTGGATTGGATGTGTCTTTGAAGTGAGTCATTGCTTTTGTTTTTATTTTATTTTTTTACTAAGATGGGAAGAACGTGTGTTCATGTTCATTCAGTCTACAGTGGTAAAGAATAGGAGTATGACACACGATAAACAATCACACATTTTGACCTCCATAAGATATGTCTTTTTCATTCTGGAAAAAAGAGAAAATATAATTTTATTCTTGATTCCACTGAGATTAACTTCACTTTTGCAACTTGTATTTAAAGGAAAAGTAGTCAACTAAAGACTTTCGTTTAGAACATATATGTCGTGAATATACCAGTATTCAAGGATCGAGAGAGTTCTCTATACCATCCACATGGCCAATTATAAATTCGTATATTGATGTACCATCTACTATTTATAATCGATGCGATACTCATTGGTTAGCGTGCAGGACTTACGATTGAAGAGCTACTGAAACGAATTATACCACAGTAACTGTTTAAATGAATATTTCTTCGTATTTCAGTTGATGTGTAGCATCCATAACCATAATCATAAATAGTATTGTATAAACATACCATATTTGACTTGTATGACGACAGTCTCCAATATTGTGGCGTTGGCTATTTTCGGATTCGTCGCATGACAAGTGTAAGTACCATCACTTTTCACATTCACTAGCTTCAGGTCTGCCACTACTACGGCAATACTCACAAATAACATCCATTGATAAGTTACTTTCATTAAATGCCCCTGTTATACTATTCTGAACTTTGCATGAGTAATTCCCAGACATCTCTCTTGACATATGTGTTATTTGCAATCCATTCTCTTGAGAGAAAACAATTAGAAATTTTATCCCATTTAAACCAATGACATGAGCAAAGGATAGCAGTTTGCAGGGCAGCTTATATTTAATCCTTTATGTTCTTTCAGAACCAAGTCTTTTGTACTGAACTTAATGGAGGTAGGTCCAGCTGTAAAGATTAAACAAACGATTGTCACTGTTATGTACAACGACATGCATTAACAGGATATACAAGTTGGGTTTCGGTAATGCGATATACTGTTGAGTTCGTTAATTGCATTTTGCTATTAATTTGTGCATACCATGCAGACAAATTATCTCATTTAAAACATCCCAATTTAGAATACATTTGAAAAGCAAATAACCGCGAATTGCCAGATTGACATAGAATTATAAGCAATAATTATATTTTAGCATATCCTATCATAGATCAATAACATCTGTGTTACGAATATTTTCGATATTATGTTGATATAATCAAAACATCAATTATAGCAATCGATTCTTTTGAACTCATATGGATGGATGGATGTATTATAAAAGCCAGCACATAATTAACGCGCTTACGTACCATTTCATGGAAAATAATTAGCACATCAAGATGAATACATTTAAAAGTTGATTTTTCGCATTGTATTTTCAAAGATAAATGCACATATAATCATTACCTTACATGTTTTTATCCAAAATGGATCACTTAGGAGTTTAGTTCCTGGTTCTGTACATGTGTACGAGTTGTTTTGGTCTGCAGCTTTTAAATGTCATACAGACAGGAAAGCATTGTCAGGTGAATATATATCACTCTGTTTTACCAGATATCCATTAACCATCCAGTGAAACTTTCTCTTGGGCTTACTGAATGAATAACACTGTAACACTACAGAAGAATCTGAAATAGTATGCCGGACAACGCCTATCTTTGGAATCAATGTTTCATCTGTAAAAGTGAGAAACAATGGTTTTACTTTCATTCAATACAACTAATGATTGGAATGTTTAAGAACCCATGTAGATTGCCGTTACAAACCTAAAAGCGATTGTTTTATGTGGTATTTGTTTACGCCAATTTACGTCTAATTCTCAACTTACTGTCCAAACCTTTCAAGGAGAGACCTTCAGAACCTACTGTCAAATCTCATCATAAATGAATAATTGTTTTTGCAATGTTTTTATGCATAACCAATGCAGATGAAGCAATCCAGTTCATAGTACAGGCCTTAGTGAAAGAGGTGGAAAGGTTCTGGTAGCCTAAAAAAACTATTTTTGCTTAAACGTATTCGTTATCGTATTTAATTCATACCCGACAATTTAAAAGCTTGAACAACAGCAAGGTATAGTGCCTGCGGTCCACCAGTGTAATTTGTTAGTGGACAGTGTTTTACAATCTGTGATATAGTCCGCATAACACCACATCTCCAGGAAAAGATAGTTCTGTAGCCCGAACGGACAAGGCTGACTGCCTTAACGACGCGCTAACGTGTTCGAAAACCGCACAGGTTGGTCAACATATGTCGTGAAAGGTTGAAGCCAGGAAGCCATACAGATATCTAAGCTACTAACTGATCGACACAACTTACAATGGATCTTCTTGCTAGTCTTTACGTCCCAAGAATTTGAAAGAATTATATCGAAAGGCACATCTTGTGAGTAGAAATATACTTTATATTAAAGAGTTCATATATCCTATAAAGACAAACAATAAGACTGATTCTCAAAATATGTTAAAGAAAATTAGAGATATATCACATATGTATTAATCTTTCAAACTATTGTGTTATTAAACAGTATGCAGAAATGACTACATTCGATGCCTCGTTTAAATGCACGTTATCATCGAGGCTCCAAATATGTTATGTGCGTTTCCAGAAAACACTGATCAATTGATTATCATGAGGTTAACCTTAGAAATAGGGCAAGTTAACCATATCAAGCATATGAAAAAAAATATTAAGAAAATGTATGATATGGTACAAGACAAATATAGTCTGTAACTAAATGTATACGTCTGAAGCGACTGAGATATTTGATGATTTTAGTGATTATTCTATCTGTAATTGTGGACACATCCAAAAGCGCAACAATTTTATAAATTTGGTATTGGCGATATGTAGGACAGGGATTGGAACTAATCAATGTGAATTATTTGTTTCACTAATAATATGTCACGATGCAGAGAAGATTTGGAAATCAATTATCATTTTCACGATACCATAGGGGAGAGTAAACCAATTATGGCGATAACCGAATTTACATCCAAATCACTTGCTGATTCATGGGTTTTTGAAGCTGTGATGTTTATCAATGTCCAAATGCGCAAAGTGGAAACAAATAAATATAAAAGGCATAATAGAAAATGTTTCACTATAGATAACGATAAATACTAAGCAAATATATCCATACCAAGTTTAACATATATGTTGATAGTCTGTGACACTGTACGAATGTCAGTCGCTGGATTCTTCGCAATACATTTGTAGGAAGCATTGGTTGACACGTTGACTAACGTCAATGCAGCATCTCCTATTATGTTGTTTGCATTCGTTTCCGTCCAGTTAATAAGACATGGTGGGAAGCACTCTGCCGTACAAACTATTGTTATTGAATCAAATTCATCCACCTCTATGATGCTGTTGGATGTGTTAAGTAAACTTTTATCTGGACCGTCTTAAACGTAGAAGGAGAGAGTTTATACAATATCTAAAGAACATTAGAACATAACTGAGATAATGCGATACTTCATCAACAAGATAACTGGCCATAATAAACACAATATTTAAGAGAGAGATTTGTGGGGACTGAGTTAAATATGGCTAAGCTGCATGGAATGACACAATGTTGCAAAAAGGTTGTGGGTGATTGGTTTTATGTCACTTCCTTAAACGTGAACATGACATTGATGCAAACAAAAGAAAATACGCAGTAGATAGACTTATCAAACATCGATGTAAAAGTGATACCAGAGTAAATAAATTACCGCCTCTAACAACTTTATGCGTATTCATTTCGAGAATAAATGATACCAACTGATTCTAATTGCTTGCACAAACCTCCAATCAAAATATTGTTCACGTTATATGAACAAAATCGGTCACTACCACCACCACTAATAATAGTACAAATAAGGAATGTAATAATAATAATAATAATAATAATAATAATAATAATAATAATAATAATAATAACAGAAAATAAGAATAGTAAATATAATAATAATACAAAACAACTAACAGAACTACAATGTTGCTACTCATAATATTAAACTCACAGTAAACGTTCAATGGTATAGAGGCATCAAAATATATGCCAGTTACAAGATTCTGACCTTTGCACGAATAATTCCCATACATCTGTCTTGTAATATTATCTATTGCCAATGTATAGCGTTTAGACAAAACTTTTTTGTGGCCTGAAGACAGATAACGTTTACTCCATTCCACAGAGCAATGGGAATACCAGTCCGTACAACATACCACTTCCAATATATCATTTTCTTTTACTGTCATGGTGCTTGGTGTGAGCTGGATGAAAGATGGTCCATCTGAAAGGATTATGAAATATATTTATATGATTATAATGACAACTGACTGTGTATGCATATCAATAAATTTGGTACAATGTGCGTCGATCAGGTTTGACTGGATATTTCCTTTACGGAATTGTACGACTACAACTATAATCAGAGCCATAATAACGTTCCTACTAACGTTCTGTTTATACTGTGGTCAACCTAATTCCGTCTAATCTAATAGAGGATATAGTTTGATGTCACTGATCTAATAGTAAGTGATGAATGAATTAGGTATTTAACAGTTGAAGTCCCGAGGGGGGGGGGGGGGGGCGGGGCATTGGCAAGGGTTCATCCGGTTTCCAAAAAATTGATAAGATTACTTTTCTGTTATACCAAATAAAATTGGAAGGAGCGTGTTCACTTATTGTTGTTTGTTGTAAGGGAGTTTGTTTGATATTTTTAAATATATTTTGAATCAATTGTCGGACACATTGTTTGTGGACAATTGAGAATATGTACAATATTAAACTTCTTATTGAAAATACCAGCTATCAAGAGCTCGTGAAAAATGTCAGGAAATAGTTTTCAGATTATTGAAACCTAAATATCATCAGGGAATAACAAAGCTACAAAGAAAATAAGTTTTAATAATTAGTTTTAATATTTAGTGTTAAAGTTCTGTTTCTCTTTCCCATACTTCAAGGTCTTATTCATATGTATTATTGTCCAAATGCAATTAAAATGAACGTGACAAATGATATCATCGATGTTCCTTCCTGGGAGGCGGAAACAGAATCAACTCTGCCATAATATGGTAAAGGAGTATGTTCATGTAGAGAGCTCTGTATTTCATGCAATTGCCCTGCCACACGTTTTGACTAGTTAAGTAACGCGTTCAACCAGATTGTTGTGACTTTAGATCAACCAGTCAGAAGTTTGAAATATTAAAGAATCTGAACATTACAGCTAATGCATCTACTATTTTGAATTCGAACATATGTTCCCGGATGTTTCCATTCGAGCAAATGAAATCACCAAGGTGTTGAAATTGTAATTCAAGGCTGTTTAACAGGTTTGTTTAGGATAAATTATATCCCGCAGTAATTGTTTAAAAAGGAAATCGATCGTTTGCTGATGATTGACTTTACCAAGCCAAATTAACTGAACTTAAGTGTATGTTATGGTGCCGAAACCACACATTTATTTTCATATGTGCAATGACTACTGAAATGTAACGTATTACCAAAATATACTAATTTATAATACAAAACAAATCGATGATTCTATTGACAGAACTGCGAATGAAAAATAGGTCCCCATGGTTGATTAGTTAAAACGATTCTAGCATCTCACACTTACGGAAAGATCCAAAGAAATTTCGGTTTTTGCAACTCAATTTAAACTGTATAAATACAAAGTTCGTCATTTATTTTGAACACGTCTTCGTCTACATTCCAGCGTTTAAAGATCACCTGGAAACGTTCCAGATATTTGTTTTAATAAGTGAGATAATTTTGAAAATTAGTTTAAATTAAATGAAAATTATCTTTTGTTTTCCCGAGCTGGTGCAAACAGTTTAGGACAAATTGTGGAGTATGGTAAGGTGTTATACTTTCAAGTCTGTAGAAGCTAATCGTAAAACTATCTCCGAATTCCCTGTGCATGTCACTACAAATCCCTTGATGCTGGGTAGTATTGGAAGGTTTGCTCAATATATTCCTGAACTGTAGAGTAGCGGATTACATTTTTAAGTGAGAAGGCCAGGTGGTGTTTGTCTGACATATGTCAGGAGAGGTTTGCGAAATTAAAGGATACACCCAAACGTGGAAATGTTCTTAAAGCTCCAGATATCAATCTACTGATCCAAATGTATGCTGACGCAAGTCTTGTATATTTTAGTATTCGATTAAGTCAGAGAGACAAAAACGTTGTGAACCACTCAATTGTATATTTCTCTAAATCTATTAAATAAAAGCACATGCGAAATAATCTCACTACCGAGTATGATTTTGTTGCTTTAACTTAAGTTCTATAACACTATACAGGTGTATATTAATTATACTCCGCCGTCTTAGATTATTGTCTGCACTGATCGCCATTTCCTTTTTTTCACATGTCAAAATCAAAGGCTCTTGCAAGAATATAACATCAATATGCAGGATATCATCACGTCAAGAAAACATAAATGTAATCACAGAAGAATTTTCACGGGTATAAAAATTATATCTTTCTTTGCGTACGCATTTGTGTATACTCATACTGTTATAATTATATCTTTCTTTGCGTACGCATTTGTGTATACTCATACTACATCGTTCAGTATAATTAGAATGCTATTATTAGTTGTGGCTTCGGATAATATATTTAAGTTTTGCAAATTTTTTTCCTGTTTGTAACTTATACTGAATATAATTTAGATTTTGCATTGTGTTCTGGGTCTGCAAAAAAACTGAAACAAATCTAATGAGTCACGGAAATTTGGACTTAATGCCATAATAACGAACCGAAACGGTTGAAATCCGCATTACATATATAAGTAAACTCTCGAGTGTAATACCACAACAGGCTGAGCATCATAATCTGATTATAATGATGCAAATCATGACAAGGAACGAATTATTTTCAGAAGAATATTTAGATGAGCGTCCATTATTCCAAAATAACCACACACGAATAATGATATTGAAATGAACCAGTATTGTTTCTTACCATGTTCGATGGCCTTAATGTATTGAAAGGTTAATATAATGTTTCATTTAGATCCCTACATAGTTGAGTAAACGAGAAAACAGACAATACAAGATTTGCTGTAGATCGTAGAAAACAAACCATTGCGAATGAGACCTTTGCCTATTGAATTTGATGCCATAATTTGAATGGTTCGTGGTATAATGTGACACATTATATTTTAATTAATTCAACAGTTGTTAAATTTTATAAGTAATCCATTTGAAATATCCCCAATTAAATTCCCAAAGAAATTGTTATATACTAATATGAACAACATCAATAACCTTTCATGATATATATGGACATGGACATCGAAATCGTAATGCATGTTTTGCCTATATTATTTCTTGCAGCCAATTACCGGAGAGTTTATTCTTTGTTGTTTTAGATTCATTTCTTGGTACTACGAAAGTTTATATTTTAGTCTGGAATTTAGTTTATGTGTTCAACTAAAGTACTCATGTATCCTTGTTATAATTCTTTTAATAATAAAGATGTATAAAATTTCTAGCATATACTTTATATATTGCATACAAATGAATATGATTAAACTCGATCACAGTCGTTATATTTTCTGTAGAATGTACATTTTTAGTGTACGTTGTTTTCTTTACCAATATATATATATCTCTGAATAGCAGACTTTACAGATTTCAAAACAGTATATATATATATATATACATATATACAGGTATATATATATATATATATATATATATATATATATATATATATATATATTGTTTGAAATCTTTAAAGTATGCTATTCAGAGATATAATAATTGCAATTGTTACATGAAAGTATGGTTCGCTTTCAAACGAAAATGTTTTTAAAAGCGACATTAACGTAGCTGTTGATAATTTTATCTGGCGCTATTATCCATTTTATTATTTACAATATATTTCAAATGGCCTTAAAAGTTAACTCTTTTAAATATTTGTCATTAAGGTCTATCCAATCATTCATCAAAGAATATATTTTGAAAGCTTAGTTTAACAGCATTGTAAACATCATATTTTTCCAAACTGATATAATGAAATTCCAACAATCTGAACGCAACAATACGATGTAAACTACATATAGAGAGGAACAGTATAAACCAATATAATTATCAGTTTAAATGCAAGCGATTTCTAAACATTTACGTTATTAACATAGTATGGCATTTTCGTTTTATTACACGTTAGGAGAAAACGATACACCATGTAAGTGTTTCTTTCTAATGTGCTGTACAGACTTAGTTAACTAAAAATAAACCTAATATTAATACTTACAACCTAATTCACACAGCAAACTGTTTAGTACATATTCTAAAATCATGCCAATACAAATATAGTACTTGCAACGGCATTTACGGACATTTTACAATAAGTTGATACAACTCTTAACTTAGCTGTAGATCATATGACAATGGAAATGTTGCTTTAAGTAAAATTAGTCAAAAAGAACATTCTCGTCAGATTTGATATGAAACTATTGAATGAGATACATTTTCGTGTATAATTACATCTCTAATTACCGAGATTCAAAAACCTTGTTTATATATATATATATATATATATATATATATATATATATATATATATATATATATATATATTCAGGTCTTTTATTGGTGATTTCAATTCAACTATATTTTGAGATATACTAATTTACAACAATTGATCCCATCCGATGGATTCGAAATCAATTGGGTCGATATAGATATACATTAGACAGTGGAATTGACAACATCATCTTTAAATACTATAACATCAGAGCAAAATGTAGTCCAATAGATTGCGGTAATGTTTGATACACGTAAGACGAAAGACAACAACAAGAGAACAAGTGAAAGAAACAATGAAAGAAAGAAACAAAGAAACAAGGAACAAAGAAAAAAGGAAACTAAGAAAGAAACAAATAGAGAAATAAAGAAAGCAAGAAGGACAACAAAGAAGAAATGAAAGAAATAAAGAAAGAAACGTAGAAAGAAAGAGAAAGTCAAAGTAAAACGAAAGAAAGCAAGATGCAAAGACCCTAAGAAACATAGAAACAAACAAAGACACAAACAAAACAAAGTAACAAACATGAAAAAAAGAAGGAAACAAACACAGAAACAAAACAAGGTAGCAATAAGAGAAACAAAGAAAGAATCAGAGAAACAAAGAAGGAAACACAAAATATCAAAGAAACAAAGAAAGATAGAAGGAACAAAAGAAAGAAAGAAAAAATAAAAAAATATACAAAGAAAGAAATAATGAAAAAAAGAAAGAAAGAAAGAACACAAATTAAAGAAAAAAGAATGTAACATTTAATAAAGTAATCACTGCAGGCATTTATTCACACGTTTCTATACTATAAAGAGCACTCTCAAATCGGCCTCCGGACTCGAAACAAGTATACATGTCGTATTTGTCAAAATTAGACACTTCACGTATGATCAGGGAGTCGTTCACTTAATAATACTTGGCGTTGTTGTTTATTTGAATTCCATTGCGTCTCCAACGGACATTCGAAGCGGATCTGTCGTTTAACTGACACAGCAGCGTTAGTGATCTATCCGGAATATTGTTTGGAACTAGAGATATCTTTGGTAGTAATTCTTCATCTACTACAAACATAAAATAATGGTCATTGGTAATCATGAGAAAATGACATATTGATATAAAAAAGAAACCGATTGTTGTACTAACTGTAATACAAATTCTGAAAACAATCTTAAACTTTAAAACACCCTAAACACTGGTTGTATCTTGGTTGGTCTATATTACCTTCTTAGGCCATGTATTAAGATAGACAAAAACATTAGTATCCAGTTGAAGAGGTTTTTATATTACTAACAATGTTAATGTTTGATGAATGTCATCTATATTTATTTTTAGAATTGCCTGTAATACTTTGAAATTGTAACTATGTTTGCCAGACATGAAACCAGGTAAACATCATCCTAACATTTTGTAGTTCATAGGACAAGCCTTTCCACATAATCATTCAAACGTTTATATTTATGTTGACATTTGATGTTCGATAGTCATCGAAATCATAAACGTTCTGAGTATTCAAGCCTGTAATTTTTACTGCAGCATTTAGAAAATAGTATAGGTTTCATTAAAACATTAAGATATCTTTGTGTAAAATGTATAAATTGATATCTGTTTAGACTATCGGCATATTTAGTTTAGGGCTGTTATCACCGAGGTGGATGTGATACAATAGCACCAACGTCATTTACAGAGCTACAAATCTCTTACCTTTGATAGAGAACATGACAACCAAATCAAGCTCTAGCCCTTCACGAGTGGCTTATCTATGCCCGGCGGAACTTGTTTAAACGAACTGGCAAAATGGATGACAGGCGCGTTTCTGGCGCTCAAATCCAGATGGGGCTAGTTAACCTTAGGTGGTCGCCCATCTAGGAGAAGGTAAAATCTGCCTTCTTAACTTCGCTGTCTTGCGAGTATACCCTCTGATGGTAGAGGCGAAGGGAGTAAACCCTAAGATAACATTCGGAGACTCAGTATCTAAATTGACTTGGTTTTGTTGTCATTATGATTCAGCAAAGTACAAAGACGTCAGTGGTGCCATAACGTATTGGCTTGTACTTTCACTTGGATCCTTAAGATACGTGCAAAGTAACAAGATATTATCCATATCACCATGAACATGATTTGCTTTACATGGAAAGCAGCAGTTTACCGGTTATAAGTCTTCGCTCGATTGACATAGTGTCAGACACCAAGATTTGCTTCCGACGGTGGGAGAGACCAACATGTCTCACTAGACATTTATCGCCTGCCTCAAGCTGGAAAGCCACCAAAAAATCAGGTGGCGTCTCGCCACAGTTCTTTGGCCGTGCTGAGTGCGTAAGGATTCAGGTACGCAAGTACCTGTCAAAGCGGACTGCAACTATTGCACAAAGTACTAACACAATAAAACCAACATGGAAATCTTCAATCGTCAAGCTAGGTATATGGGATATCCGGAACATGCTGACTAGACTTTCAGATGAACTCTAACGTTCTTGTCTCCAGGTAGTTATCACCGCACTACTGCAGACACGGCTAACATATTCCGGATCATTTAGATAATTAATCTACACGTTCTTCTGTCATGGAACGAAATCTCTCGGGAGCGATCTTCTAGGGATGGTATAACCCTGCCAACAATGAAACGGAAGGATGTTATTCCTCGACCTCCACACCAAAACCGGGTGTGTCAAACACAACAGCGTTAAAGGTTACACACTAAGCATAACATCAGATACCAATAATGAGTTACACGACGAATTAAACTCGACAAATCTCCCTAGGAAGAGACATTGATATTACTGGGTAATAATGTGGGTGCTGACCATGACTTTTGGTATTCCTGTCTTGGCATGTTTAGCATAGGGGAGATTAATGAGAACAGGCAGTGACTCCAAGAGATGTGCCGGTACCAAATTATCTGCATCACCGATTCATTTATTCTGTCAAATCCAAAGCACGGCGACTCTTGTAGTCATTCCAGGTCAAAACACTGGCACTAACTGGATTTGATCATTACGAGACGGTTTGCCGTGAACCCCGTGCTTCTTATTCTACATTCCACAGCGCTGACCGAGACATTGAGCACCCTCTGATGAGCTGAAAGATGAAATTTCAGCAAACTAAACCAAAATACGTCATATCCAGACAAGGCGGAAGAATTAACTTATTCCCTCTGCAATGCGTTTCAGAACTTACAAACGACAGTACCAAAGACATCTGGGATCAATCCAATGAGATTGTATGCAACAAAGACACACAGAACGTTGAAACGAAGTAGTCAAAGAACAGCGATAGGTTTGAGTCTAACTCTGTCACTCTCGTGTAGGACATAGACGAACATCGCAGAGCTCATCGAGAATACAAACGACACCCCCACAATATGACTCTAAAAGCATATCGGTCTACCAGTGCTGACGTTAATACAAAGAATATTAGTTTCTGCTCTGTCACACATGTCAGGCAGCATCATACATTGGATACATCAGAGGCATGCACTATGGCATACAAAATCAATGACTGCGCTACAAACGTCTTCCGCAAGCGATATCATTCAAGGATAAACAGATGGAGCGCTGGGTGGAGTACTACTCTAAACTGTACACCAGATAGAACCACCTGACCAACGATGCCCTCAACAACACTGAAAACCGCCCGCTCATGGCCAAACATAACGAGGAGAACCCTACTGTGACAGAACTAAAGAGGGCAATAAATCTCCAGGGAAATTTGACATCTCAGCAGAAGTCAGCAAATGCGGCTGCATCGTACTGATCACATACATGCACGACTTCCTTGGGTAGTGTTGACTAGAGGGCTCAGTGCCTCAGGAAATGCCAGACACGAACATCGTAGCCCAGAACAAAAATAAAAGGAGTCAAAAGTGACTGCAATAACTGCACGGGTATATCCTTTTACAGCATCATGGGTAAAGTCCTAGCACGAGTTATCCTGAGCAGACTGCACACGCAATATGACAGTGTGTATCTAGAGTCACTGTGTGGGTTCCGCGAAGATTGGTCCACAATCGTCACAATCTTCTTCGTCGGGCAATGACAGAGAAAATGATAAAAACAATACAAATTCCTCTTCCTGGTCCTTATAGACCTCACCAAAGCATTTGGTCTGGTCGGCATATAGGAACTCTTCACAATCCTGGCGAAGATAGGATGCCTTCCAAAGATGTTAAGCAATATCAGTCCTTCCACAATGACATAAATAAACAGTGCAGTAGGATTGCTCCATGTTCGACCATTTCAACATCGGCAGCGGTTTGAAACAGGGTTGTGTCACAGCCATCAAGCACTTCGGCACCATTATGCCTTTGGTAAGTCCACAGAAGAGATCAACTTGCACACGCGATCAGACGGCAAACTGTTCAACCTCCCACAACTAAAGACAAATAGCAAAGTGCGTAGCGCAACCATCGCAGACATCCTCTTCGCAGACGATGATGACATAACCACTCACACAGACGTTTAGACTGACCATCAGACTAACGAAAACAAACGTGATGGTACAGAACGCGGATTGCAAACACGATCGTCAACAACTACGAACTGGGCACAAAAAAGCATAATGGAAATGCATCAAAAACTCACTCCAGATTGTGGTAAAGAGTGTAGTACAACAGTATGATGACCATGAACACTACGATCGCCGTGTACCATGCCATCGTGCTAAGAACACTCCTGTATGCCAGTGAAATATGGACTCTCTACGCCTCCTAAGAGAAAAAAGTGAGCGCCTTTCACATAAGATGTCTCCGACGCATAATCGGGTTAATTTGGAGTGATCGAGTAACAAAGAACTGCATGTACGTACCAAGATTCCTAACATGGTAGCACTCCTCCATCAACGTCAGATCAGATGGCCCCGCAACGTAGTCTGATTGATAACTGACAGATCCCCAAAGACATTCTTTATTCAAAACATGTCTCTGGAAAAAATAGATAGGACGCCCACATATCCACTTCAAAGATCTCTCTAAAGTCTTGAGATGAAAGCCCTTGTCGACACGTTCTGATCACTGGTGTTAAAGCCGGCGAGGACAAGCTAGCCTTCTAGCTTATGGAAAGCTATCTTGGAGGAGGAAGAAGTAGCTCCAGCACACACAAGACTCAACATTAAAGTGCAGAAGTGACTGTCACCCCCGTGGTGTGGTACATAGACATATCAGACGCAGAACATCCACTTGCCAATACATCTTACATGGGTGCACTTCGAATGCCAATATCTTAGAAAGTAAATAGTAGTCAGTATTACGATGTCGATGGGCAAACTGCTTAAAGCGTCTGTAGATGTCGTTGATAACATGGAGGTCGTATCAGTATTATACAAGTTTTATTAGAATGGTAACTTCTCCCCATAGAATATCTCGAATACCAGAAATTAAAAACATTTTAGGGGTAACATAATTAAGAGTTAGTACAAGAACATTGTTCGATGAATGGAAACACAGACTTGTGGAACAGGCTCTTATATTTGGGGTTTTAACGTTATTATTTGACGTGGAGGCGACTTGATCTGTAATGATGAGTGCAGAATTTGCAAACGGAAGAAAGGAACAATTCTTGTTAGTTGATTTTTGTATATTCGAGATAGGGAGAGTCAGGTAATATATAAAGTCTTTTTCTATCATCTAAACTAAAATAGCCAATTTTATTATGATAAATTACTACTTTAGTCCATCGAGGACGGACATCTAGCTTCTTTCAACAATTAATCACAGGCTTTCATAATTTCATTACCTGATTATGTATGTGTTAATTGTCTGCATTCATACAGATGTTGTACACCATCACGTGTCTAAGCAAAAGGTTGATCTTTGGGAAATTTTAAAATATAATTGACCGATTATATTCTTACTCGAGTAGGGAATTAACACGTTAAGCAAATGCAATGTAGAAAATACAAAGCTGTCAAAATCAGTATAATATCATTATCTGGACTTATCAGAGTTCCTGTTAAAAATGTTTTCAAACTCCAAAAAGAAATCAGTGAAAACTCTGTGCCTGTTTAATCATCATCACATAACAAACACAAATCGATACTAAAGTTGAATAGGCTGTGTATCTAAGCATGAGAATCTCATACATTATTACATTTATTATCGGTATATCATTTGAGAAAAGGTGCTTACCGGTGTCTCGTCTGAAAGAAGAACAAAAGTCGGTTGCCTTAAATCCGCCAGCGCATCTCAGCGTGGGACCGTGGATACAAGCATGATATGGACCTGCTTCGTTTCCTAGATGTACCTTTATCGCAGTTAGGTTCTGTAACATATGACTCATAGTACGGACACGTGACCACTAATATATAATCTAAATATTAATTAACGGCCGTGTAGACGCTTACTATTATATTCCTATTAAGTTGATTTATATAAAGGACCCTTCATTTGCAAGACTGTGCTCCGTTTGACACAACGCTTTGTCTATATAAAGAACGTGTCTGGATATCATCAAACGTTTTACTGTTCAAAACTGCAATATCTAGGTAAAGACACGTTCTTAAGGAAATACCCGATTATATTTTCAGATGTGTTAGTGGGCTTGATTTTGGTGATGCATGAAACTTTCTGATAATGTAATAATATGGACAATGTGCAAAACATAGCCAGACGTTGCCTTAACGTGCAACCCAATTGTGCATTGATTTGGTTGCGAAATTGTACAAATAGAAAAGGTGACATATTTCGCAGAGAAGTTACTAAATATATTTCTTAACAGCACAATACAATCATGCAGTGTTGATTTTTATGAACAGACGAATCCGAGGAGGTTTGAATACAAAAATAATTGTATAAGTAAAATCTAACAGAAAACACTCATCCAGACATACATGTTATGCAGTTCAATATCCACAAAAATCCAAAGTAGTTAAACAATATTCTTTAATATTGCAGGGGCCAGGAGTGTGTTGTGTTAAGTGTTGTTTTTTAAAAAAATTGCCAACAACCATATATCGTTTCACATTGAATCAAAATTGATAATATAAATGCAGTCAAACTGGAAATATGCTTACTTACGCTGTTTTTAAGTCAATATACTGATGAAGGAGGTCTACCACAAACATTGCCATCGAGAAAAGCAATCAGATGTGTATCCTCAAGTCGAATCCTGGGCTTGCAATAATTACTAGGTGCCACTTAGAAACATAATTATAACTTGCATCAGTAGAAAGCGAACACTATTAAGATTGAGATGTAAGACAATCACATCCCTAATATAACACACAAACACACACACTCATATATATATATATATATATATATATATATATATATATATATATATATATATTGTTCCTTTTATGTCTGTGTGTATATGTGCCTGCTGAACCTTATTGCATGGATATTAAGGTACATTTCCGAACATGATCACTATGAAACATAATCTTAGCAGGATTCGAGTCTAATTCCAGTCTTCTTTACCATTAAGCGGTGGTTTTATCCGTTGGAATGCTGCTTATCGTGTGATGATATATATATATATATATATATACCTAATGAAAATGTATATACTAACTAACGATTTCGTTAACAAAGAGCCCTTTCATGTTTCAAGATCAGTCAAAAAAATATTTGATGAGAATTCAATACTGTACTGTTAAAAGCAGATATAATTCGAGAGGAATTATTAATTAACACAATTCATTTGATTGTAACGGGAAGTTCCGGAGTGCATGGAGTTCATCTGAAAGTCAAATATTTTGGATCACTTTTGAGGTTATCGAATAAAGTTTTATACGAAATGTAGAAGATTGATATGAGACAGGAAATCAAAACCACTCAAAATAATGAAATAGACGAACATGTAGTAAGCCATAATGTAGATTCTGTTTAAGGCGAACATGACTCAGAAGTGGGTCAAGAAAATACTCGTGCCAGCTGCATATAATACCACTAATCCATATGGGCAACAATTAATAAACACATATCTAAAAAAGTTTACATATGCACAGGACTGGATTTAGACCCGATGATGGCTTTATTTTGTAAGTGTTAAAACAGACTAAAGCTGTTTTAAACAGTCTGGAGTTTGAGAGGCCCTTTCAGGCTGTGTTCAGACTGTAAGACCCAACGATGTAGCTTGTTTGGCTTATGCCTTAATCCGACCGTGCATATGTGAAGATGTGATTGTAAACTATACTTTAATATGTAACCTACTGAACAGAACAGGAGATGCAATCACAGAACATACAAGTAAGCATGCTCCAATAACGGAAACTGAACAACTAGCTCTTAATTGAACAACCGAACAGATGGCTGTTAATTGGACAACCAAATAACTGGGTAGTATTTGGACAATTATTGCCTGCAATACGCAGTTATTTAAATATCAAATCATTCTAGAAATATTTGGACGGAAAATAAAGACACTGGTTTCAAAATTTTTGGTGGAAGACAGGTCAGGTTAGGCCAGATATACCAAGCAATCCACCATTAACAATCCGCAATGTGACCAATTGTAATATGGATTATATACATTATGATTCGTCGTCACAAGTGATTAACAGTTCTGGAGCAACAGTAAGAAAAATAAACGAACTATAAGTGCTGCAGTGTGGTAGCATACAAGCCATGAGAGATGTTAATCTACATGAGTACGCATAATTAATAATATTTTCAGAGAGAAAATTTAAATGAATACGATCAGCCCTGACGAGAGTCATTTGTTTTGGCCTTGGATATTCACGAGCATTTATGAAATAGTATTAGTACAAATTCAAACGTAGATATTAAATGGTAGATTGCTGAGATGGATGGAGTGACGTGGAACTGTCCCACACTGTCCTCGTGCATAATGATTCATTTGACACTGTCTTCACGATCATGTCTTACTGCGAAAAAACAACAGGCTAATAGCCAGAATATCAATGAACAGTTGCTACTTTCTTAACGATATCATGTGCTATATTCTACTCGTAAATGATAGTAATTTCTGTCAAACAGTGTGCATCTATTCGGTATGATAAATTCATCAAAGTAATGAAAAATGCAAAATTGTCAATCAGATGGCAAGGAAGCTGTACATACGGTACATATGATATACAACACACATATGGAATCACACACAAACACACACACACATGTATATACGTATATATGAACTGGTAATTTTATTAGGCAATTCTAATATGAATGGATACTAACCCATCACATTTAGTTCCACTTCCCGGATATGCACAGTACCAGTATCTTCTTCATCCAACATTTCATATTTCCCTTCGTCGGCATCTTAAACCTTTCTTATCCAAGAGATACTATTCTCTCGAATCGTTGATCAACAGAAGAATGAATGGTAGAACCATTTATAAACCATCTGCCAATTTCCCTAAATGAGTTACCATGAATGTGGTTAATCACTATTGTGTGATTGGCTAACGAGACGTGTTCAAACAACTTAACGGGATCCTCGAGACAAACGGATTTATAACTAGTTGCTGTACCTCCTGAAATTGACAAGTATGTACAATGAAAATCCGATATAAGTAACTAGTCCTTAAACCAATATAGATATGCTCATTCTTACTGTTATTAATATTACATTGTTTAAGTCAGTAGAGGTAGAATGATTAGGTAAAATAGTATTCTTACATGGAACTAGTTTGAGGACTTAGATGTTGTAAGAATTTGATAGCAGGTCAAGTCATGATTTCTGGAAGATTATATATATATATATATATATATATATATATATATATATATATATATATATATGCTAGCAATAATCAAGAAAATGTAGTTGCATTGCTTACCGGAAGGTATTCCAGTCAATATTGTTACCTATTGTTTCTGTAATTAAACAGCACAAATTATTACTGTAAGTAATCAAAGTGTATATATATATATATATATATATATATATATATATATATATATATATATGATAAAGGTAACTTGCATTTCGTCAATGATAGTTAACGGGCATAATATACGTGGTAAGCTTGAAGCCGATAATGAATAGTGTTGGTATTGTTTTTGGAGCTTTATGGCACAACATCACAATATGGTTAATTAGTGCCATTGCTTTTGGAGGATGATATATGATATGATTCGAATTAAACACCCCTTCGGTACCAATGTATACACGCTAACCACAGAACCATTCAAAAGACCAATTATAACTAGTCGATCCAGTATGCTTACCACGGAAATTGAATATGGCTAGTTTTATTAGAAGTAAATCTGACATCATTTTCAAAAATAGATGTGTTTATTATATTTGAAATTGAACGTTAGAGTCATATTGTGAATGAATGCGCATTGAGTTGTATTCTATGTTGATCCAGCTCAATCATCATATTAAGAGACTTGATTTTCAGGTAAATTCAGGGCAGTAAAGAGAATTAATTTCCGCAGGATATGTCTGTATGATGTTAAAGGACTAACTAAGAACGTCTACGTTTAGGACACTCAAGATGCATACATGTAAATATATGTATTGTCATTCTTATTACCTACTTAATAACTCATTACTGTACCGTATCACTTGCATCTCGCTCTCGGATTGACTCCATCTATGACTTGTATGATACAGTGTGTCTTGTATAATTCAATAGCCTGCATAACGTTGTTTCAAAATAATTGCACCTGCATCATTAAAATCAGTGTTTTGTTTGACACTCCATTTACCTAGCAGAAATAATATTTTGCATTAATAGCTTTTAATTTTCTCTCAAACCCGGCAGTTGTATTTGTTTTCTCGAATCAAACAGTGTTCCAGACTTGTGAAATATCACGCCTATGGTGGTTATGCGTTAACGCATCGCCTTAATATGAGTATGTGGCCATTATTGATTAAGCCCATGCGCTCGTCATAATTTTAATATATATCTATATATATATATATATATATATATATATATATATATCTATATATCTATATATATATATATATATATATATATATATATATATATATATATATATATATATTCTCCTAAATAACACTTTCAATGATTCAAAAGTTATTTCCAAATACTGAGTCTCTCAAATATGTTGTTAAAATTGCGACTTTCATGTTCATTCGTTTGTTTCTTTGAAGGTTTCACGTTAAGGTCACAATGAATACGTTGCCATTGTTATTTTTATCGTCTATACCTTTTAACGGGGAAAACATGTGCTTTAGTTCATTCACAAATCAAGTTTAATCAACTTAATCCTAAAATGTCTAATACACAATTGTACATGATTCGGTTACAAAGTAGTTCTTAATGCAATATACTGTCGTGAGGCATTCTAGTGCTTGCGTGAACTATGTGATTGTTCAGTATCGTAAATTACTACACGTTTCTGACAATATAAAGTTAACAGAAGACAGAAGAGAGCTTCTACAAACGATTGCTTTTTTGTACAATTCTTGGTCAGCTCCAAACAATGTATAAAATTATTTGAACTTTCATACTTTCATTTTGTTGTCGCCCGTAGAATAAATGAAAGTGAACGCAAAATTAATATTTTCTTTTTTTTTCGTAAAATGAATAAATACAACTCAGGTTTGTTGTTATTAAGTGATAAGAGGAATAAAGAGTTACATTCCTATTTCCGCTAGGATAACGTGGAAGGTAAACGATTGTATGATATGATTACATTGACAACAGATGTCTTCTCCTTCCCCTTGAGTCAAAGAGAAAAAAGAACAACCCTTCCCTTGTACGTCCAAATTTTAAGAGGAAGTGGTTGCTTGGATTGCTTTGAACAAACCATGAATATACATAACTAAAAGCAAATAATATAGCTTGTGAGCTCAGAAATAATGTATGCAGGAAGTCACATTGCAATGTTTACTTTTCACAAAAATGCTCATTTTACTCAAGTATATCTGAGACAGTTAAACTATGTCCACGTGCCATTCTCATTATGAAACCCGTATACTCGTTATCCAAGTCAGATTTCTATACTGACCATGTGCAGTTTAAACTTTAGCTGTTTATTCTATAAAATGTAAGTTGTTCACAACTTAGGTCAAACTACAATGCTTCTTAATGTGATAGACACGAGAATGTTTTCGGCTATTTGTTGTTCACAACTTTGTATTGTAGTATCTCTTGTTGCAAAGTACAGCAAGCAATTTGAACAAATAATTTGTTTTGTATATTTAATTTTTCATGCTCAGACGAGAAGCATGTTTATTAGAACATACACACACACACACACAAACACACATATATATATAGATATATATACATGTATATATATATATATATATATATATATATATATATATATATATATATATATATATATATACATACATACACATACAAACATATACACACGCAAACACACACACACACACATACATATATATATAATTTAATATTTAATGTCATATATGACATGGGCTTTTGAATCATAAGGATTTATGTACATTTTTCAATGTAGCAGCACCAAAATCGGTTCGTTTCTGAAAATGTGTATTAGAGAAAAAAAGAGAAATATATACAATGATTTATTCAAAGACAATACTGAGTCATCTGAATGGTATTGATTTGTCAATTAGTTTGAAAAAGCTCTTAATACAATATTCAAAAATGTTTGAGATGCATTAGTTATATACATTAAATTTAGAGGTTAATTACTAAATGCACAATTAGTTTTGTGTTGGAATATCGCAGAATGGATGTTTATATGATTAATATTGGAAACTATTGTAGATATCGAATGTCGTCATATGTATTATTTTTGTCTGCTCATTGACTTTGGAAAATGAATACAGATACTAAAACACTGAAGCGACAACTTTAAGTAAGGTAGAATAGAAATTTTATCAATATGACATATATACTTACATAATGATGTCAAATACACTTAAATGTAACTGAAATAAACACGATGTGCTACACAAATTTAACAGAAAATCAGGCTTAAAACCTAATACAGATTAAAATCAGAATATCAGGATATCAGGATAAAAACGTAATACAGTTGTAAACAAGAATATCAGGATTGAAACCTAATATCGATGTAAACCATAAGAATATGGATTGAGTCATTATAATTTTCAGATAAAAGATTATGTCGTGATTTCAATTCAGGGTGGGATCATGGACAAATAACAAGTTTGTATACCTTTTAAAATTTATTGATAAATATTTTAACGTTTTGTTACATAATTACGTGAGAAGTATAAATACTTTTTGGCGATTTAGTTTTTGTCTTAAATCACTCCATTCACAAGCGAAAACAAAACAATTTCATATGATGCCTGGCGATTCGTGATTCTTTGTTCGTCCGTACTTGCTACAACAAGCAAACGAGTAAATGGTAAACTAGAACAAATAATTATAAACGCCATTACATTTCAGACATATAAATTACTTTTTGATTAAAAAAAACTTTACTAGACGCTTTGCACTTCTCTGAAACGTTATGTGCCGTTACTTCCTTTGCAACAACGATAAACGATAAACAACTGCTGAACTGGACGTGTATTGTTTCCAGATAGTCAAATAGTTTACATGTTTTCAGATAGAATCAATTAGTTTACATGTTTATAGATAGAGTAAAAAAGTTTACATGTTTTAACATAGAGTCAAATAGTTTACATCAGTACGATGTTTAAATTTACTGCGACAATCAAGTCAAAAAAATCCTACCACTTTCTTTAGCCAGGTATATGTATATGCTCAGCCATTGAAAGTGTGGTAACTTTATGTAAATTGTGTGGGGATCTGTGCACAGGAGTGAATTTAATCTTCGAAATATCGATTCTATAGGAACTTTGGTATATAATAAACTTAACATTTGCTTTTCCTACGTTAATGCCGGATATAATTCATATCATGTTACAAAAACAATATATCTTAATTCTTGGATTCCCCACTGCTTATAATATCACGTGTTGGCACCACACGATGAAATATATTGTGTGTTAACATAGGAAAAGATTAAATTCTCTATATAGTCACGTAGGATAACGTTTAACAATTTGAAACAAATACCAATGCTTTCATTAAAAATATAAGAATCATCAAAGTCTTTACTAATAAGCCCATTCACATCTCAACATCTGCGTAAAACACCTCAATTTCTAACAGAAATTGGTAAAACGTAAACTTAGAACGCAGGTATGGACAATCATTCACCATATTTGCATTGGGTTTTGAATATGAAAGACTTTTGTTCTCCAATCCATGTTATTATTGTATCATGGTTTAGTAATTTCTCAATCAAAGGTCAATTATAATAAGTTTCATATCGAGCAAATCAAACATGTGAGTGTCTCGCCAATAACCCTATGACATCAGTCGTTGTTAATTGAAACCTTTTAAGGGCGTTTACCTTCAATTTTTTTTTCTCGAATCATCTAATGACCGAACATAATACATTCGTATTTCACAAGTGAATAGATTTCGCTTATTTGCTTGTTTTACATTATTTTGGGTTTAAAGGGTAAACCTTGTATAATTCAAGAATAAGCAGTTTCGAGGTGAATAATAATTATTCACACCATGCGATACAATCCTCAACCGCCTGAATTATTCCTATCTCAAATTACTAAATACGCATGCATACAAGCTTCCAAATGATTATATATATATATATATATATATATATATATATATATATATATATATATATATATATATATATATATAGCAAACAAGAAGTGTCCATTGTATGAAAACCAATCTACACAAACGAGTACTGAAAGTGCCATATTATAATTAAAGCCACCACAGAACGTGATCTAAATATAGTCCTTTTAAATGTCAATTGGGACAAATACAAATTGACCTTCAGTAAAAACGAAATATTGCGAGAAGTAGTTATTTTGCAACATATTATTATTGTTATTATTATTATTATTATTATTTATTTTGATCACAATCCGTTTCAATACAAATGATTTCATATATATGTATTCGTGTCACAAACGTAACGCTAGAAGCAAACAAGATATATGGCATTAAAGATGGTACTTCAGTTAAGAAGTAGTTCTTTCGTTGCAGAGGGAATGTTGAGTTTTGTGACAAACGTCGTATTTTGGTGTCACTACATTGTTCAAATGCCCCTACCATTTTTGGAAAATATGCCATTACTCTGTCTATTCTACGAAAATTATATATACACATCAAAATGTGGTAGTTTCATTATTTAAGACCAATATAATAGAACTATTTGATAGAGTTGTCGTAAAGTTCAAAACCATAATACAGGCTTTAAGAAGAACTATTGATGCACTGATGATTCGGATTTGATTATATGCTAAATGATGGTTTACAGCAATGATAACTGATAAACGGGTACTGGTAATATTGTCACACCAGTGCGATAAAAATATTGATTTAGTTCATTTGGTTATTTATGGTACATTAGCATGAATAGGTTATATACTGTAGAGTCAATTGGAGTAAAACATCTTACTCAAGTTCACAAAATAAATACGGACGAGGACCAATCTAAAGCTAGAGCTGGAATCCGAAACCGTTTGGTCGTACGTCTGGCCAGCCAATCACTGGGCCATCACTACTACATTATATTTAATAGCGTTAGGACAAACAGCAAGAATATAGATACATTAAATTAATGAATGAATGCATAAATGGAAGATTACCATATGAATGAATAGGAACATAATATGCTAAGAAGGAATGAGTTACATACCACTGTTATGTATAAGAGGAAACTGACATAAGAATCATATATGTTTCACTTTGTACATTCAATACATTACTCTACTTCAATTTAAATTGGCTTGAATCCCATAACAGAGTAGCACTGAAAATGTTGCTCATTAATGACAAAAGGCAGGAAGATGTAATGATTCAAGCATTCTAAAGCCATGGTGTGCCTAATCGATTGTATCTCTACATGTATAACACATCCTGACATCGTGACAATAATGTCAGTGTATTTGTAATATCCGAGCTCAAACATAGAAATTAACAAAAAATTGTATTGTATTTATGATGGCAAAGGTAGGTAATAAAACTCATATTTCATTACCAGTAATATATTCGATACACAACAGTAATACTTGTGTGTCTGTGTGTGATTGAAAAACTAAGACAAAACAACAGTGCAACCTCAGTGTGATTACATCCCACATAGTTAGGAATATCTGTATATCTATCATTTCCTGAGTATTGAAATTTGCCAGACTGAATTGAATTTTAAGTCAGTCCTTGGAACTTGTGTAGAGGAGTGAGGTGAATATGTTCAACATGCATAGTGGTGTAAATTAAAGTCAGAAATCACGAGGATTTAACTTTGAATTCGCATATGCTGTCTAGAGTTGAAAAGAACCAACTACTTTCATCGTTGCTGTGAATACCTTTTTACTTATTATAAGCACAGCCATTGCCTTATGAGCGATATAGCTAATTTGCTCAGAAAAAGAGCAATTCATGAAAAGTCTAGCTTGAATTCTCTCTCTCTCTCTCTCTCTCTCTCTCTCTCTCTCTCTCTCTCTCAAATATCTTAACGTGAATGTTATACGTTCATCAACTAATATCATCTTACAAGCGTACTTGCAATGAGAACCGAATAATCGGAGACGTAGCTCGGCACTTCTTATAATATATATATATATATATATATACCCTTACAGTATGCCACAGATGGGACCTATCCATCGCCAAATAAAAACACTAGCTCGTACATATGTGTACCACCCCAAAACCTCTCTTTAACCGATAAGCTTGATTGGTCCTGAAAGGATTCAGACGGGTTACTTACCATCTCAAACAATCAAAATAAGATCAGAAACATACATGACTACCTATGTCAAAACTATGTGCATATCCTTTCGGAAACAAAACGAACGCATTGTGCACGAAAAATGAATAAACTATTACATAGTTGGAAAATTCAATCAGGAGTATTCGAATCGAATGGATACATCACGTTTTCGGTAGGTGAGGGGTAGAGCCCGGTACGAATACGAAACTGGATATATAATGTTTAAAAAAATCAATTAAAGAAACTATTGTTGCTAGTCGGCTAAAACACGGTATTGGTGCTGATAAAGGAATTTTCATGTTATATGCATGAAATAGAAAAATTAAACAAGATATGAACCAATTTTAAGATTGGTAAGCCTGGCATATACCTCTCTTACTTTCCTGAAAATTTCAAGAGGTTAGTGTAACCCATTGTTGAGATATGCATGGAAACACTACACAAACAGGTATAAAAATGAAAGATAAAAGTATTGTTCTACTTGTCATTAAAACATTGTTTTTCTCAACAGAAAGTTCCATCTTATGTGATGTAATGTTGCATCATCTATTTACCTCTGCAGCCAAGAGCAAAAAAGTGATGCAATAACTCTCTTGATTGAATATTGCATCATTCTTGCAGCACTGTCTGTTTGAGCAATTTACTACAAGACAATGTAACCTGAATTTCTTATCCTAGAAGAAGCTGCCTAATTACTTTTTCTGTTCTTTACCATGGTACATCCCTAAGACATGGGAAGACGACAAAAGCAAACCTCTGGGAACAACTCTGGTAAGTTTGTATTGAATTGGTAAACCACACTCTTAAATTGTAGTGTCTGTAACCAATATCCCCTTTTTATACTGTCTATGACTTTATCCCTGTTTTTTTTTCAAAATGAAGCCAAATTATGTTTCCTATTACAGTATTGATGTGTAAGGCTAAATTTTGACATATTGTCTGTCTGCAATTTGTAATATTTTGGTATATTTATAGTTTCTTTCATCTAGATTTCTGATAACAGGCAACATTTTCAGTGATTTCTTATAATATGCAATTGAAACTGAGTATTTTTGCATTCCATATCATTAGACTAGTAAATTCAAACAGAAATATTATGAGAATTCAATGAGCTCAGACTTAGTATTGGATACATTGCTGATATTGTCAAATGGTTACAGACACTACTAGACATGTGAATTGACCCGACTGTTGTTTACATTATTAAGGAAAGTGTGCAATCATTGTAAATGCTAGAACATTGAATAATCATCAGGTTTTATGCTATTTCTTTTTCAATCAGATACTTTTCTTTAAGAATCTACAGGTTATTCCAGTTTGCTTATGTATGAAAGCATATTGCGTACTCATTACAAGTATGTTTTGTAAAGTCTAAATTTCATCCGTATACATAGAGGAACAAAAATGAGAATGAAGTTGTTTGTTTTTAGAAAGCAAAGATAAGCCAGAAGAAGATGAACAGAAGATTAAAGCTAGAAGGGAGAAGACGAGGCTAAAGGTACAAGCCTGGAGAAAAAAACAGAGGGAAAATAAGGCGAAACATGAGGAGCTAAAAAGGGTTGATAGAGAAAGAAGAAAAGATGCAAGACTACTAAAAAAACAGCAATCACTTTCCGATTCAAATTTTCAACAAGAATTAAAGCGTTGCGTCTCCTGTGTGCCTAAAGAAACAGACATAAAAACATTAATTACATGCTTAGAAACTGACATGCAAGAGTATCCAGAGCACGTTTTCAGGGCCAAATGGCAACAGCAACAGATGGGAATTTGTGTTGATAGAATTGGTGAGGGTTCTATTGCTATGGTCATGGACTTTAGTGAGAACTATGGGTGTGTTTTTCAAAGTGAAGTACAATCTGGATTCTTCGACAGGAACCAAGTTACAATACATCCAATCATGTGTTACTATACAGAAAAACAGGGAGAAAAAGAATTCAAGATAAAGCATGCCATTATTGGCATCAGTGAAGAAACCAAACATGATGCAGACTTAGCTATCACTTTTGAGAACAAAGCTATAGAAATTCTGAAGAAGAAAGGTGTGAAAGTAGAGGAGATCCATGAGTGGACAGATGGCTGTGCTGCCCAGTATAAGGGGAAGAAAGCCTTTGCTGACATAAGTCTGAGGAAAAAGCCATCTGTAACACGAAATTATTTCGAAACATCACATGGAAAGAGTGTTTGCGATGGTCTCGGTGCGACAGTCAAGAATGCTTGCTACAGAGCTGTAATCAGCAATAGAAAGGTGATAGGTTGTGCAGAAGATGTATATCATTTCTGTACAGAGAAACTGAAAATGGAAAATACAGATAATGAAGCTAAAACAGTTTCGAGAAGGGAGTTCATCCTTGTTAAAGATGTTGAGAGAAATAGAGAAGAATCTGATGTGCAAACACTGCAAGGTACAAGAAAATTACATACTGTAAAGTCAGGAAGCAATGATTATGAACTGAGCATACAAAAATCTGAGCTGTTATTGTGAGCAATGCATGAAGGTTGACGGAAGATGCAACTTCAGCGAAAATGTTAATGCCTGGGAAATGAGAAAGTTAGTACTCAATAAAGATAATTTAAGTCAGAAAGGAAAACAACTTAAAGACAAGAATCCATCAACAATAGAAAATAATGACAAGAAAAGAAAACAAGGAAGTAACCAGAAAGATCATAACTCAGCAACAAGCGAAAAGCCTAATAAGAAACGGAAGTCAACAGAAAGACAAAACATTGTGACAAAGAAGATCAAAGTTGACAAAAAAGCACCAACCAACACAGAGAAACCAATAGAGAAATACCACCCTGGAGAATTTGTTGCTGTAGGACTTAAGCCAAAGAAGGGACCTCTAGATGTATACTTAGCAGAAGTAATAGACATTCTTCATAACGAAGTTAGACTTAAATACATGAGAAAGTCTGGCAACATGTATGTTTGGCCTGAAAAAGATGATTATTCACAAGAGGCTCTAGATGCTATCTTGTACAGGGTAAAAGCTCCACAAATAGTCAATGAAAGGGGTCATTTCAAGTTTAATGCAGCTGAATTGTCTAAGCTCAAGTCAAATCTGGAAAAAAATCATAAGCACTTCTATTTGAAATGACAATATAAAGTCAAGGTTTAATGTGTAGTGTCTGTAACCTTAAGATCAATCACATATGGGTCTGTGTTTGAGTCAGCACCTTGGGTTGAACAATACTTTAGTGACTATGATTTATTGAACATTCATTATACTTCAATATTTTACTCTTACAAACACTATTTATTATTAAACTTTCAAGTGCTATTTACCAGTTCATAATTTTAACACAAGTATTGGACATATACCTGTTACAATGTGGTTTTATCATTTTATTAACTAATCAACATTCATTTAATGAATAATTCTAGTCAATGTGTTCATGTTGAATTATGTTTGAAGTGAATTTTATGGAGATATGTATGGTTCTGCAGCTGTATTGAAATGCTATAGTTTTGTAGTGTCTGTAACCAATTTTATGGACAATGTACTTCTGACTCTTATGGAAGTTTGCAATACTTTTGGCCAGTATTAATGATTTTGTTTGTTTAAATATTCTTCTTGGTGTTAGATAAATGCCTAAATAAGATTATTCTATGTCTTTTATGTTTGTTATGCAAACGTTTCATGGTTAGGTTTTTTTCTAAGTGATACCTTTGTCATAGATGTTTTGATTTTGTTATTAAGTTGTTTACCACTTCCAGTTATGTTGTTTACTTTAAATGTTGATATCCTGTTACTGATGTTACTGTGAAAAAAAATAAAGTTTTAAAGTTTTCATGCTGTTTTTCTTGCATGTTATACACCAAGTGTAGTGTCTGTAACTGTTGTTATACCACAGAATTGAAATAATGGTTAAACAAAATCGCATGCATGTTCAAGCTAAATCTAACTTGATCTGACTAGGGGACACCCTAGGGTATATAATGAGCTTCATTGAAATGTTCTATCAAACATTTCAATTTTTTAAGTGAGCGAGACTACTCTCAGCACCAATACCGTGTTTTAGCCGAGTATAAATCGTGATGAGCTGAAACGAAAGAGTATATACAGGGACATTCGAGGCGCATCTGCCTCCTAAGTCTTACTGCGCTGTCAGTTAATGACTAACAATCGCTCAAATTAAAAGTGCAAAATACCTAGTGGTACATGGCAACATGTGCAAAGTAATTATAATTTAATTAAGCAAACAAGTTTGCATCTAACATATTGTATACATATTTTTGGAACATAATTGCAAACACATTGCAGGTGTCAATGTCAAAACATCATTTTAACAATAAGCGTAAATGATGCAATAAGGTAATTATAATTCAATTAAGCAAACAAGTTTGCATCTAACATATTGTATAAATATTATTTGTACAATATTGCAAACACATTGCAGGTGTCAATGTCAAAACATCATTTTAACAATAAGCGTAAATGATGCAATAAGGTAATTATAATTCAATTAAGCAAACAAGTTTGCATCTAACATATTGTATACATATTATTTGTACAATATTGCAAACACATTGCAGGTATCAATGTCAAAACATCATTTTAACAATAAGCGTAAATCATGCAATAAGGTATTAGTCAAGTCAACAAAATATATTGTTCTAACTTAGGATCCGAAAATGTAAAACAAAGTTGAAAATCTCATTATTTCGCCTGAGTTTATCAGTTGACTATATAATTTACGTAACATCCCCGATTGTACTCCCTACCTATTTTGTAAACGTTGATTACCAAGGATAACAAAATACACCCAAATATTTCATTGATTGACTTACAATTGTTAATCTGATTGTCGCCAAGGGGTCCCAATCATTGTCTAACTATAGGTTGTTTCAATTCAGATGGCCGCTACCGATGTAAACAATTATTCACACTGCTGTTTGTCCATTTCTGGTTCATATAATAGTCCAATTGTGGTCTGCATCCAACATATGCAATGTCTCATTTTAATATTTATACAACAGGTGGCACAAATAAACAGGAAGAACTTTTGTATACACGTGTTCAAAGCGTGCGTCAACTTTTAGCAGTTTCTACGTTTTGCAGCTTTGGAATAAAACAACATTTAAATGTATTATTAACTGGATATACTAAATTAAGCTGTAACTGTAATAAGATAACACTGTTGACGATGATATCAATACATTATTGAATGAGCGATTAGTTATGAATAATATATGCGTATTTGTAATCCATATATTGGATTAATTAGACTAAGATAGCACAAATGTAATAATTTAAAATAAGTAACTTTACAAAATACAAAGACAAGGGGTGAATGATTCACAGTGATTTCACAATAAAAAGATGGGTATAGTCCACTCAGCTAGTAAACTATGTAGGCTTGTATTCATGTAGTAAAGTGAATTCACGAAGTGCAATTATGTAAATCCAAATAGATATCAAATTATCTTTACAGTCTCGCTTCGCATGTGCGGCATAGGATGGATCGAACTTACATTTTCGAAATACAACACAATATACACAAACAAAACTTGAATACTTGTATTTAATGAATATAAGGGTTTATACAATAAGATGACAATACCTAGAGCCACAACAAATAGCGTCACAACCTTTCAATTTTTTTTAGTCTCAATAAGAAATAAATGAATACATGTATTTTATCCTTAACATGTGTTATTCTTTACCTGTAGCAGGCATTACTTATCTGGTACAGAGTTAGGACCAGCTAATTACAATTGTACATTTACTGCAAATGAAGTTTGGTAAATATGGACGCATAAAAGCCATATTCATCAACAATATGTCTGTTTCATTTAATTAATATATATGTTGATAGCGAGATAGACAGATAGACAGATAGACAGAAAGCGATATATATATATACAGATAGATAGATAGATAGATAGATAGATAGATAGATAGATAGATAGATAGATAGATAGAGATATGAATACATATATAGATAAATAGATGGATGGATGACTGGGTGGATGATGGATGGATGAATAGATAGGTAGATAGGTTGATCGATCGATAGAGAGAGAGAGAGAGAGAGAGAGAGAGAGAGAGAGAGAGAGAGAGAGAGAGATAGATATATGTGTGCATAGTTGTATACATTGTACAAAGTGTAGAGCGTTATCATAATTTTCTTTACAATAAAGTAACACAATCACCCTTTATAAATATGGTAGGTTCAAATATATACAAAAGTCAAACCCAATCTTGTATATGTTTTTATATATTTATTTTTACAATAAGCTGTCTGTTTCTGTTTCATTAATGTATATTGTATTCATAACTAATCTGCTAAATTTACAAAACCTTTCCGTAAGTTTATTTGTATTTTCTTCCAAAAAAGGGACAATAATAAATTAATTTCCGACTGTAAAGTATGTCCATATCTTGTCAACTAATCTGAATAACAAAAACAATGCGTTATAAATGTTGTTGGTTTCTAATTTGAATTGTTGAAGTTTCTCATTGTATGGTTTAACTGATGTGATGATGTTACAGATTTAAGGCTAGTGTTATTAAATGGATGCTAGTAAATATCTTTTTTTTCTAGCGGTACGTTGCATTAATAAATGAAATCCATGTAATATAATATATCCATGTATGCATCGAGAAACAGGCATCCGAATATAAACGAAATAACAAGACGTATGGACAAATTAGGTCCTTTTGTTTTGTTTCAATCCGCCATGTCTACAAACCAGACTCAGAACAATGTGTGCGAAACGTTTGCATTATCAACTCTTTCTTTGTCGTATATCACAATAAATATGTTCCATCACTCTAAATCAGTTTGAACGTAGTTTTCGGTCCACATAACTAATAATGCAAACATAGTTCCAGATTGCTATTGATCATGAGTCATTTCAACGTCAACCACCACTTCCATGTATAAACAGAATTCAAAACATTTGTAGTCATTTGCTTTAAAGTTAGGTATTGACATTGTTTTTCGAAAATGGTTGCATTATCGTGTCATATGTTCAAACTTGAAGGACATGTGGAAATCGTCCTTAAATAGTTTGATTCATCTAGGTAAAATTTACATGGCTTGTACGATACTGGAACGTCAACATTATCTACTATTGCTGGCACTTAATGATGTTTAGGAATAGTTATTTCTAAAATATCTAGATGTTTTGGCGTATAAATCATTTTGCAAGTAGTAGCGCTTTAAGTAAAGGTATACATCGCAAGTAGTAACGTATATCAGTAGCAATGGGATACTTCGGGCAAATTTGGACTTCTATAGACCATGCAAAGTAATATTATGTTACCATTGGAAATGTTTACCCCCTGAAGACAATACAACGTTACCATTAATTCCATAGTATAAGCATTATGGGAAAGTCTGCTTATAATGGGGAGACTAATATTATAAATAGTTTAACGTGATGAGTCTGTAATGTGACAAATAGACATGTAATGCCAAAAATACAGATACTTGCTAAGAACTTATTCTGCTGTTAAGGTGATACACGCACATATATTATTGGATAAGAGGGTTAAAACAACAGTCGAAGCAATTTTAAACAACACTTATCATGTTATGTACTGAACCTATGCTCTGATTGTAAACAAAGACTAACATATTTCCCTACTGTCGCTAAAATTATTCTAAACCTAGACGTAAAGAGTAAGAAGAGATGCATCTATGAATTTTCACAAATGCAACCATACGTATACATTAGAACAAACGCACACAACGATAAGAGTGCTCACATATATAGATACGAACACACTATTTGTCACATTGTTGGGAAATTTTGCTGATGGAGGGTTAATGGCACGTACCTTTCTGGTTTGCCTCTTAGCTCTGCAGCTTATGTCCTGCTATATTCGCACATCATGAAGCCATTGTACGCAGAGGAAAGCTAAGTGACTCGATAGCTTGATGTTTGCTCGCATGAATCAGAGATTGTATAGAAAGCTATCAATGCAGCTTTGAGATTGTCTTTGAAGCGTTTCGTATGACCTCTGTGGGACTCCTCTCCTTGCTGTAGCTCGCCATATAAGAGTTTATTAGGCAGCAGGTGATCTGGCATTCGTACAACATGTCCGCCTAGCGCAACTGGCACTGCATCAGGGTGGTGTCGATGCTCTAGAGACTTGCTTCGGCGAGTACCTCAGTGTATGGAACCTTGTCCTGCCACTTGATGTTGAGGATTTTCCTGAGACTTGTGACGTGATAGCGGTTCAGCTCCCTGGCGTTATCTTGGAGCACCGTCCACGTTTCCCACGCGTAATGTAGAGTGGAGAGCATAAATGCCCTGTAGATCTTTACTTTGACCTGAATGCTGATTCCACTGCTATTCCAGACGTTGGTATATAATCTGCGGAAAATTGCTCTGGCTCTGACAATGTGAATATTCATCTCGTCGTCAATAGTGATGCTCTTTGACACTGTGCTGCCAAGGTAGCTGCAGCAGTTCACTACATTGATGTTTTGGCCGTTGACGGTGATGTTGGGCTCAAATAGGGCTTTCCAAGGACAAAATGATGCAGGACGTCATTATTCTTGTTACTAATTGTGAGACAATAGCTTATGCAAAATCTGTAAAACTTGTCAACGCTAAATTGCTGGTTTCTTCTGTTCCAGAATTTAGGGCGCAGTCATCAGGATATGAGAGATCCCTGATGGTGCCTGTCACGAACTTGGGTTTCGTTTGAAGCCTCCTGGGCTCGAAGTGTTTCATCTATACGATATCTGATGCCGACTCCATACTCTCCGTCTATGAAAGCATAAGTCAATATGGCTTAGAACAATCGACTGAACAGTGTAGGTGCCAGAACACAACCCTGCTTAAAGCCATTGGTTACTAAGATAGGCTCCAATGTATCTCCATTGGCCTTGACTCGTGCCAGCATGCCATCGTGGAAATACTGCACTATGTATATAAATTGTATTCGGCATCCGTACTTGGCTAGTACCTTCTACAAGCCTCCTCAGCTGACAGCATCAAATGACTTTGTGAAGTCGACGTAGATGGAGCAAAAGTCTGTATCGATCTTGATATTTCTCTTGTAGCTGCCTCGCAGAAAACACCATGTCGTTGGTGCCACGTTCTTTCTGGAAACCAAGCTGGCGTATTGGCATATAGATGCAGTTCAGTAGGGTTCTGGCTAGTATATTTCCTGCAATTGAAAGTAAGGATATACCATGTCAATGTCGCATACCTAGCTGTTTTCTTTGCGCTTATACAGGGGAACTATTCAAGCTTCTTTGAATGTATGTTGGATCGTCTCATGGTGCCACATCAGCGGAAACAGTTGGTGGAGCCTTTGTATTAAGTAAGATTACGCCTTATGACCATATTCAAAGAAACTGCCTGTCTATTTCGTAACCATTAATCAATGTCGGGATTTGCGGACCAAGCATCTGAGACTAACAAGTAAGTTATATATTATGACAAGGCAAGTGTCAGAAAGATTAGACCGTACCCAATCCAAAACAGATATTCATATCAAGGGCGGAGTCCCAATAAGCAGCAGCTTATGATCCGACTAAATCAGTCAATCAGTCAGTATATGCATCAACCTCGCCAGTAATGGATCATACAGATATTGAGATGCATTATATTGTACTTTGCGTTTTGTGTTTTTTAAACGGCAGTATAATGCAGGATATCAGGTCGAGTTCCAGGACCACATTAATTATGTCCTGGAAGGTGTTTTTCCCCAGGGTATTTCGCCCACGGAGCCCCTGGGAGTTTTGTTAACCTGGCAGCAATATCACCTCCCTTTTTATACTAAGGAATCAGATTTTTTCTCCCACATTGTGTACACGCACCGCTGATTGCATCCCTGTTATTTTTTGTTACAATAGAGGCCGGATCAATTGTCGGTGTACGAGTTTTACATTTCACACAATATAAATCCGTATTTATTTATTTTATATCTAATGGAAATCACTGTCTTTTCCTCGTTAAGAAAACGAGCACATGCTAAACATCATGCGATGTATTCAAATGGTATTCGAATGATTATAATTGAACCGTCTGGAAGCGATAAAACGCAGTTGTTACTTAATTTGATTATGAAGTGGATGAAGTGAGATAAACTATATTTGGTAGCCCCGACCGCAGACGATCAACAATATTACGAGATAAAAGATTCTAACGAAAGCGCAAGATCATTAACCGGGATAGATGTCATTGAATTTATAACCGACATCGAAGATGCTCCTCGCTTCGAGGATATTGACAAGAGTATCAATAATATAATTTTGTACGACGATGTGATGCTGGATAATAGACGAAAACCACTAGGATATTTTCTCTCGGGAGACACAACAAAATTGACGTGATCTATGTTAACCAGGATTATACTCAAATACCCATGATGACCAGAAACAATTGTAATATTATCTCGGTGTTTAACGATGTTGATAATTACACACTTAGACATATTTTTCAGAATTGGTGTAGCGGTGATATGGATATAAACAAATTAAAAAAATTCTTTAGTTTGCAACGTCAATCCCACATGGATAATATAACGATATATTTACAAGATCCTCAAACGCGATATCAGATCGGACTAGATAAAATATATGGTTAATTAATAACAACCGATTAACCGCGTGGGTAATTTTCACACACATGCGCGCGCGGACATATTATTTTTATACACGTGTATACATTTACAAAAAAATATAATACTAGCTTTTTTCACACGTGTATACATTTTTACATATAATATAAGCTTATTCGAACAAAAAAAGCTTGTATAAAAATGGTGGGTTAACTTTAGCTCTTTAGGCTGTCTTCACTCTTTTCTGTTAGTTTTTTTAAGAGCATAAACTGGTAACAAGCATTATTTATAACGATCTAAATACTACATTGTTATAATTCATTAGACATGCAACAAGTTCCTGATGAGTCATATAAAGTTTACAATCTTTTGAAAAACAAAGCTCTATAGATTGTTTGAACCAAATAAATAACATTAAAACAAAATAATGCATAATATTTAAATTTCCTTATATTCAGAAAAACAAGTTCCATAAATGACTTTTTACAAGGATTATAGAAGTTACAATGCATTATTGAGAGGTGTAATATACAGGCTAATAATTATCATACTGTAATATTTAATTAATTTGTATTTATTTGTTTGCTTTGCTTTCCGTGAAGATTTATATGTTATGTAGTCTGTAGTTTGTACTTGATTTTGTCCAAAAGGGCTCTGTCAAAGTGTTTGGATACATAAATACATTCAGTGAAGTTTAAACTGAATTCAAACCTGGAATAATGATTATGTGATTAGACGAGAGACTATTGACACAACATAATACGTAGCTAATATTTTGTTATTATTGTGAATTAAATGTTTATATAATTTCAAATCGTGTTAAACATGTTTCTTTCAATCTGAGTCTAGAACATGTGTTTACCACTTGGCAAATCCTAAACTTCTTGCCAACTTATTTCAATTATTATGTCTTCATATATAATTTATTATCTGTTATTTACTTGAAACTTTACCCAGGTTTCTGCCACAAATGAAGCCAGCTCATTCGTATTGTTATGTTTAGTATGTGATTTGGGTTGACTTATTATTTATTTATTTACTGGAACTGCACAGAACTCAATAATATAATCGTGCTATAACCTTTTTCGGAGTTATATTTAAGTGAAACAAGGAAATTTAGGATTTAATGTTTTTGATGCATTCAAAGACTGTTTGCACAATAGTACACTACAGAACATTGGTACCACGTTTGAGACAATAATCATATGAACATTATCAAGTTTGAAATTTAATTTGACTATCGCTGGAATTCAGTTCAAACGTCTTACATTAGGACTTGCGACAAAGCTTCTAGGAGTATGTGGGATTGAATTAGCGTAATATAAGTTATTTTACAATGTTACATTTTTAGCCTAGAGAACTATAAACAAACTATATACTGAGTTTGTAATCTTTTTTGATGTTTGCGCTTTTATGTTACTTAGTTAAACACAATAGACACGTAACAAAAATCGAGAAATTGGAACAAAATTTGTATATGAATGAAAATTAATGTAACGTATGTTATCATTGTAATGGAAATAACGTAATTAGAGAAATGTTGCAAATATATAACCACGAAGTCTTCAAGTAACCCTTTAACACTAAAGCAAGCACAAATACAAAATACACAATATACAATCAAATACATTAGAGTGACTTGTCTCGTTCCTAATCGTACTGACAATTTGTATGAGCATGACACATTCACCATTGAAGAAAATTAGCGATTTTTGAGTGTTTGGTGTCATATTCTAAGAACAAGTGGTTCAACCGAATATAAATACCTCCAAGGTGCGGCTAGAAATGTTAACACAACTTTACTGCTATTGAATATGAAGTTTAAAAGACAGCTAACCCTAGAGCTAACACAATTATTGATGAAAACAAGAACAAGTAAACATTTCTAGACCGAGACAGAGTCTGTTAGCAACAAACTACAATGCATTTTACAAAAGATAAAGTAAATATTAACTTATTTTACATAAGGTGTTGATTGGTATACAACAGATATAACACGGGGTGACCAGGAACGGAGTGGTTCTTGGACATGACATGTAGGAAATTAGAAACAAATGTGGAACACATGTGATTATACTATCAGATATGTTTATTGGATTACACTCATTACACGCAACAGACGCTTCCCTTCAATAAGTCTTTAAATATTTTGAGTTCATAAAAGGTTATGTCAATGTAAATGTTGACGTTTACTTCAATTTTACCAATTAAACTGTTGTGTATTGATTACATGTGAACAACTAGCTTGTTAGTTACACTTTAGAGCTAAACACCAGTATAATGAGTTAGCACTGGATGCGAAAGGATGTTTGTTATATCTGGAATTGATTAAAATATTCACTAGCTGGTTCCAATTAAACATGGCCATGTTCATGGTAAGATAAAACTTTGTAGCTATAGCAAACCAAATGCCCAAAGAGACCATGACATCAATTATGATAGGATGATTTTATGCTAGATCAATATCGTGTACAATAAGCAACTATCTGCTCAAGGTATCATAATCGAAACAACCAAGAACGAAATAACTTATTAGACAAACGAGTATAGGAAACAAGAGTGTAAGTCTATGAAACAGAACCAAGTCAAGGAATATGCTTGAACAAACGGTAAAATATTATCTTTGTAATTAGTATTTGAACAATTTAAACAGTGCCTTCTCTTCGTGTGCGTCTCTTCATCTTTTTTGGCAATGAGAATGAATTAAAGTAAGCATGACAACAAAAACGACTTAGACATGAATGAATCATACCAGTACTGAGGATACAATGTCAAACATAGATAATTGTTATCGTTCTTGTGCTATGTAGCCTGTATAATGTTTTCAAATGAATATGTAAGCAGAGTACATAACGATGGTTTCTATGTACAGCAATCATTATACCTAACAAGCGGATGTCTATCCAACATTAATATAAAAAACCGAGTTACATACATCATTGAAACACTTTCATTGTAAGTGAGTATATTAAGTTCACAACTTACAAAGTTGTATTGTTATCAGTTTTGTTTAGGACAAACATAAATACAGCAATATTTTCATTATAATCAGACCATTTTAATTTTCTACATAACTTTCTAAACCGTTCCTGATTTGACGTAAAGCTTACATCAATCAGCATATAACATATTTAAACACAATGTGTCGCCTTCTCAACTTCACTCCCACCAATTAAATTGCTTTCATAATGCATAAACAGTGCCTTTTTATTTACATTTGCTGAGTATTTAAATACTAAAGTATGCCCTTGTAACTTCGACATCAAGACTTTGTTTGACGTATCTCCCCTAACTATTTAGGGTTCTCACATAAATCCATTCAACCTAGATATATAACGCTTAAACAAACTGCGTACAAATTGCTTTTGAAACAAGTGCGGTGTATTGTCATTTACTACTTGTTACAAAATGCTTGATATGGCCTGGTTAGAACACTATACATTTTGTATTACCAAGGTGTCGTGTTTCCCGCTACATAATATTTTTATAAATATACTTTTTCTTTGAATTGTGTGACGCCTTTACTGCTTGCTTGGCAAATGCTTGTTACATATCAATGCGCACGAATATATATATATATATATATATATATATATATATATATATATATATATATATATATATCTATATATATATATATATATATATATGTATATATAGATATATAGATATATATATATATATATATATATATATATATATATATATATATATATATATATATATATATATATATATATATATATTCATGAATCTTGGCGGGGATAGCCACTAGAGAGAATCTCTAAATGTAGTTAGCTGTCGGGGGAAGGTTACCACTTCATTTTGGTTGAGCCAACGAGCTGGGTGAGTTGCATGCTTTTTAATCAACAATCAACTCTTGTATAAAACTAATGTTCAGTTTCGTAAACACGTCCAATGCTGTATTATGTTTATTTTATATTATCGTACTTGTAATTTAAATTATTCAGAGTAGAGTGTATGACCTCTATAATGTGATAGCGAGAGATGATACGACTCGGATTATTAACAGGGAGATGGACATGTGCATACTCCTGTTGATAATTTTATCTGATCGCTATTATAACTAATGTTAAAAACGTACTATGTATTTATTAATATTTAATAGTATATCGTATTTCTCTTTTAATGGCATGCCATTCCTATGTCACTTTCATACATGAGGAATATTTTTCGTAATGATATAGAATGTTTATTATTTATTAAAATCGAGCATTCCATGAAATCCATTTAACAGCTGTCATATTTCTTTTTAGATATATTGCTTTCCGAAGTCTGTCGTATTTTCGCTCTTATGTCATTTGTGGACTCCCATGAAACAAATTACTCGTTCGACTTTGGATTCGCATAAACAAAAGTGCGTTATCACAAACACAGTATATTGATATTCTATAGGTGTCTGTTTTACTATACATTTTATTTGGATCATTCGAACAGTGCGAAAAGACATGTTTGATCACAATGGTGAAACAAATATACTCGCCCTGGCAGCGAGTAGTAAAGCAGGTTTAGACATATTCATGTGGAACCAGTAAATAACCTTAATGTTGGCAATACTAGATAAAGCGTTCAAGCGTGCCAGCAGTCATGTCCTTGCAAAGAAAGATGCCAATTAAGGATATACATATATATATATATATATATATATATATATATATATATATATATATTCATGAATCTTGGCGGGGATAACCACTAGAGAGAATCTCTAACTGTAGTTAGCTGTCGGGGAGAGGTTACCACTTCATTTTGGTTGAGCCAACGAGCTGGGTGAGTTGCATGCTTTTTAATCAACAATCAACTCTTGTATAAAACTAATGTTCAGTTTCGTAAACACGTCCAATGCTGTATTATGTTTATTTTATATTATCGTACTTGTAATTTAAATTATTCAGAGTAGAGTGTATGACCTCTATAATGTGATAGCGAGAGATGATACGACTCTGATTATTAACAGGGAGATGGACATGTGCATACTCCTGTTGATAATTTTATCTGATCGCTATTATAACTAATGTTAAAAACGTACTATGTATTTATTAATATTTAATAGTATATCGTATTTCTCTTTTAATGGCATGCCATTCCTATGTCACTTTCATACATGAGGAATATTTTTCGTAATGATATAGAATGTTTATTATTTATTAAAATCGAGCATTCCATGAAATCCATTTAACAGCTGTCATATTTCTTTTTAGATATATTGCTTTCCGAAGTCTGTCGTATTTTCGCTCTTATGTCATTTGTGGACTCCCATGAAACAAATTACTCGTTCGACTTTGGATTCGCATAAACAAAAGTGCGTTATCACAAACACAGTATATTGATATTCTATAGGTGTCTGTTTTACTATACATTTTATTTGGATCATTCGAACAGTGCGAAAAGACATGTTTGATCACAATGGTGAAACAAATATACTCGCCCTGGCAGCGAGTAGTAAAGCAGGTTTAGACATATTCATGTGGAACCAGTAAATAACCTTAATGTTGGCAATACTAGATAAAGCGTTCAAGCGTGCCAGCAGTCATGTCCTTGCAAAGAAAGATGCCAATTAAGGATATATATATATATATATATATATATATATATATATATATATATATATATATATATATATATATATATATATAATCATCATCATCATCATCATAATCACTGGCAACTTAGTCTTGGGAGACCATGCGGATAGCGCCCTTCGGGTGTTGTCTGTCTCTAGGTTGTTGGCATCGTCTGTTTTGTTTGTGCAAGCCTATGCGCGAGTGGCAGTTCCTCTTGCAGTTTGTGCATACATACTGGGAAGCCTGGGTTACTGTGGTTGCTGCCACATGGCCCTTTCTTACATGTTTCTCTGCCGCCAACTGGCCTCTCCTCGTATCAGCGGCTGATATACCCTTACTTACTGTCAGTCTCCAGGAGCCTCCGTCCTCAGCCATCACTTCCCATCCATCAGGTGCGATGTCGCATGCCTTCATATCCCCCTTGCACGCATCCTTGAAACGGAGTGAGGGGCGGCCGACTCTTATCGTGCCAGTGGCCAGCTGTCCATATAGAAAGTCCTTTGGCAGCCTCCCATCCTCCATGCGTCGGACGTGTCCCAGCCATCGAAGACAACGTTTACTCAGCATGGCCTGGAGAACATGCGGGGGGGGGGTATTTTGCGCGCTGCAGGGTTTCATTGTGAGGGACACGGTCTTGCTAGTTGATTTTTAGGTTAATCTTAAGGCACCGTATATGGAAGGAGTTAAGCCGGCGCTCTTGCCTGATGTATGTACTCCAGGTCTCACTTCCATATAGAAGGGTGCTGTGAATGCAGGCCTGGTCAACTTGGACTTTGGTGTGCTCTGTCAGCGCGTTGTTTTCCCACACCCTCTTCGTTAGTCGAGTCGTGTTATGATGGTGTTTGCCTTTCCAAGCCTTCTGTCCAGCTCCTTATCAAGCGAGAGAGTGTTGCTGATGGTTGACCCAGGTATGTAAAGTTGTTCACTGCTTCCAAGGTGACACCGTTGATTTTGATTTTAAGGGCAACGGTGGTATCTTGCACGCTGACCTTTGTCTTTTTCAGGCTGATGGTGAGTCCAAACTGCGTGCAGGCATCAGCAAAACGGTCTCCCAGTCTCTGGAGGGCTTCCTCAGTGTGCGTCGTCACAAGAGCCAGAACGCAGCCCTGCTTCACGCCGCTGTTAATTAGGAAGGATGCAGAGGAAGACCCATCATACAGTACTGTTCCCTTCATATCTGCATGGAAAGAGATTATCATGCTGCGGAGTTTTAAGGTTTGGCAGCTGAACTTACTGAGAACTTATAAAAGGCCCTTCCTGCTGACTAAGTCAAAGGCCTTGGTGAGGTCGATGAACATCATGTAGAGTGGTTGACCTTGCTGTCTGCTCTTCTCTTAGAGCTGTCGCTAGTTGATGATCATGTCTGGTGTCAACCTGCCTGCTCTGAAGCTGCAATGGGATTCTGGATTCACAGCAACTGCAGCATGTTTAGTATGCCTGTACACATAATGAGCATATTCCAGCTTGCAAGTCGAAGAGCTGGAGTGTTCTTTATTGGTTTCTTTTTTCTTTTGTCTGGTGTGGAATGTCCGTCTGCTTGTCATCTTGAGTAGCACACTAAGCTCCAGACACCCACGGGATTAGACAGACGATGGAGGGTCAAGACCTTATTGATCGAGGGCTGTCCGGCTTGAGGCGGCCGGTAGTTGGCCAGTGGGACGCGATGATCCCTCCCACCGTCAGGCTCTGTGAAAACAAGGGTCCCGCGTGCAGGTGCTGCTGTGGACACAATAGTGTAGGAGAGGCCATATGCAAGAAACCTCCTGTCCATCAGAGCGAGAGAGTGGTCCTGCAGCGATCACTACACCTCGAAAGGAGAGGCTATGAGAGACGCTCTACTTCCCATTGGCGAGCGGGACGTCATGCCCAGACCTTGCACCCCCATATATATATATATATATATTACAGTATGCTTTTCAGAAAGAATATTGTTTCATGCGTTTTACTATAGCTAGCTAATATATGACTGTAGCATAGGCAGAGTTCATCCTTTGCTAGAATCATATTTTATATTTCTGGACGTTGACATTTGTCTATGTTAACGAACTAATATAAATAAATTCCAAATCATACGTAAATGTTACAGCCATTAAAATACAAGTCTGACGTGACTAGTGCTCGCAGCTTCATCAAATATTGTATTTTATCTTTATACGATCATGCATACTAAAAACATTTGATGAAATCTACTTTGAAAAGGTGGCAATTAATTTGAGCACTTTCGGGGATAAGGCATTGATATTAATATAAAATCTATATTAAGCTATTTCTTTCGACATATTATCACGTTTCGGAATTTCATTTTCTCGATGAAATGTCATTTGTTCAGTACAGTAAATGGATCTTTGTATTTAAATACATGAATACATATGTACAGATAATTGAAATAATGAATACAATAATAATAAACTGATTTTGCTAGAATATTACAGCACGAATTAACACTTCTTCGCTAAATCAGAATATAGTCTTCAACTTGAGAATAAAAGTGAGCAATTATCATTTCCACCAATGTATTGCATGTAGAGATAATTTCATTCTGATATATTCAAAATAATTACACAATAACCTTTTCTCATAATTATAATTGCTGTGACTGTACGCATAACGGACAGATTTGGAATTGCATAGGGAATATTTAATTTCCAATATACTGGACTCTTATTGAAAGATTTAGATAAACATATTGTTTGCAAACTCAAACTTCAGACATTGCAAATTAAATAAGAAAACATCTGCCCATATGAAAGAAAGAAAGATTTATTTATTTATATTCATCGTCAAATAATAATAATAATAATAATAATAATAATAATAATAATAATAATAATAATAATGATAATATAATAATAATAATAATAATAATAATACTAATACTAATACCGGGGTACTACTACTACTACTACTACTACTACTACTACTAATAATAATAATAATAATAATAATAATAATAATAGTAATAATAATAAAGACTTTGTAAAATGCCTAATCTTTAGATGCTCTAAGCGCTTTATGACATATATAATGATTTGACTACAAAAAAAAGCAAAACAAACACCATACAAAATTAGAAAACAGGTATGGTAGTAAACATTATTAAGTTTGCTCTTGCAATCGAAGAAGGTGAGTTGTAAGAGCACTCTGGAAAGGGATTATCGTATCATTCTGTCTAATTACAATGGGCCACGTTACTTGGAACAGACGGTGTAAATGTAATGTTTGTGATGCTGATATTTATTTTTTGAACAAATGGTGAGACACTGGATGATAATCTATGATACTTGACAGCGGCTGAGTGTATATAATGAAGAGACCTTGAACAATAACATACCCTTGTGCAACACCACAACATAGATCAACGTGGTTGGAGTGTATTCCATTTGCAGATAATGTCACAGAATTGGTCACAAAATAAATTGGTTATGCCTAGGAACTATTTGAATATGTTTCGTTGTAGATGTGTATCTAAAGTGAATACGTGTCTTTTGCCAGGTAAGCGACGTTACTAACATGTATCTCGCCGGAAATTACTTGCGACGAGGGACATTACAATCATGATATGCACAGTATTTTACCCTGACTATTACTCTCTCTCTCTCTCTCTCATATGGATTCAAAGGGGATCAATGCACAACCGACACACTGGTCGTTTTGGATCTTGAGTGTACGCTCTCCATTGTGTTCTGAAGCCATAGGGGTAAGAGTTAAATTCAAATTTCATTTGACATGCGATGTTTATTCAGTTTGTAATGTCATATCGTGTAATGATGCATTTATTACAATGCAGATATGAAACGCTATGAACTTTGAATTACAAGTTGCTATTAGAGTTTAAAGTATTAGCATATATCTAGATATTTGTCAGAACCGATTATTATTACCAGTTTGGTTTTATTATAGCTGACTAGAGCTGACTATAACTGACTAGAGCTCTTTAGATATGTATGGAGTGTTCAGTGTATTTAGTGCTGCGTGCATTCAATATGTATGTATTTATGTACGTATGTCTGAACATGTGGTGGAGCCACGAATGTAGTCGTAAATTATTAAACGGTGATGTACTCTGTACGTGTTTATACGTATGAATGTACAATGTGGATCCGCGAAGGGTCTGATCGGCCGATACAAGTGTGTGCTATTTATCCATTTATGAATTGTACTATACAAGAGTCAAGACGCATATGTTTGTTCCAATTGTTGTTTCATTTGGGTGCATTGTCATTTACATGAGATTAATTTGAATCTTAGTTGTATTCCGGGATATTATGTGAATCATACTTACAGTGGATAAGATCATTTGAAACACATTTTAATACCTTGAGATTATTTGAATCATAATCGTAGTCCATACGTGAGATTACGTGAATCTCTCTTATAGTGCATACTATTATTTAAAACATATATGCAGCCCACGAGGTTTCGTAAAATCTGCATGAAATACTGAATTCATTTATTTGCTGTATTTACAATGTGTGAATATTTTTGAAAAGTGATTGTATCAATCGTGTGAAAATCATTGATTTATACTCCATATATTTTTCTTTATGAATTTATTTTTTAAAAATCCGTGTTCACACGTTGTGCTTGTGTTATTCATTTAATCTAAAACCCGCTCGGTTTTATACGGCAATAATGGTGTCAGAAGTGGGATCCTTAGATTAAGTGAATCGTCATGATTTTTTTTATGTCTACTCTTATTGTTTATATTCGAGAGTGACGTTCTTGACAAGATAATCTTCAAGTAGGTTTTTATTTTATTTAGTTTTTCCAGGTGTGTGGATCCAGTATAAACACATTCAAAGCATTGTTTTGGTTGCATTCATGAGGAAGATACGGTTAGTTTGCTCTGTAAAATTATAATTGTTATATTACTATTAGTTATGTCATCCCTTGAGGACTTGGTCTCTTTAGGCAACAAATTTGGGATTGAGGGAGAATGTTTAAGGAAATTATTTCAGGAAGAACAAGCCCGGGAGAGGGACCAAAGGTTAAATGAGAGGGAAAAGGAAATGGGGAAATTGGTGATAGAAAGGGAAACCAAGAAAGAGCTGGTATAATTAGAGAAGGATAGGATAGAACTAGTAAATCAGGAACGTGGTTTCAAAAGATTTTAATTCTGGAAAAAGTCTACGAAACCGATGCCTAGAGAGCTTGTGATATCAGTGAAGGCAGTAGGTCAGTTATGGATACCGCTCGTCAAAATATACAATGTTACTTGTTTAAGGAATGGGGTCATGTTTAAGCAAATTGTCCTTAAATTATACGCTTTTGCATCCAGTAGCCTTAGCTATGCAGAGTAAAGGTATATCGGATAATCTTGTGCAGGTAGAACCAGGTATTCATTCACATGGCACGTGTGTTTTCCCGAAGCGCGAGTACCAACCGCGAGAGATTTCGTGAATGGACAAAAAGTAGTATTATTATGAGACACTGGTTGCACGGGTGCAGTGATCAAACGTAGTCTCGTGCAGAATAAATAAATGCTCGGATGGTGGTCCCCATGTAAGTTTCTCGATCAGACGATCGGTCGCAATCCCGTAGCAATAGTCGCATTCCCGTAGCCATAACCACAGTAGAAACAACTTTCCTAACCGGAACTTTGGATGCCCTATGTATGGAAAACCCTATTTACAATCTGACGTCTTCCACCATTCGCATAATTCAGAATACCTTTGGCGCAGTAAGTCAAAAGGCGAGCACGAAGCTGACAAGAGAAAAACACATTTCAGAAAGTATTGGTCCTTGAACAGATCTCCGGAATTTCACGTGACGAGTTCAAACGTGAACTAGAACGTGATGAATCCATTAAATTCATTCTTAAGAAAATCGCGTCCGGCTCATTGAAACACATCAAGGGTGGGGGCAGCTCTTTCTTCGTTCAGAGGAACGGGTTAATTCATTGGGAGTATATCGTTCCGGAGAGAAAGAGTTATTGGCAAGTGGTCGTACCCTAGAGGTACAGATCTCAAGTACATAGGGTGACACATGCGTCTAGCATGGCAGGACACGTAGTTAGACGAAGACCACCAGCAGATTATTCGCTGAATTCTACAGGCCTTGTGTTAATGCCGATGTCACACCGTTCTGTAGTATTGTGTAACCGTATGTAAGGAAAGGGTCACAAGGCAGTGGAGATATTAGGACCAATACAACCAGTTACCGAAAGAAAGAATCGGTATATTCTTACTCTTGTGGATTACGCAGCCAGATATCCCTAAGCCGTAGCGTTACCAACTATTGAAACGGAACGGGTGGCGGAAGCATTGCTTGACATCTTTAGTAGGGTAGGGTGCCAGAATAAATTCTTACGGAATGTGGTGACCAATTCACCTCTTACCTCATGGGTGAAATACGTAGGCTATTGTCCATCAAACAGCAAAACACTGCCAAATGGCATCCGATGTGCAATGAACTGGTAGATAAGTTTAATAGTACCCTGAAACACATGCTACGAAAAATGTGCACAAAAAGTCCACAAGACTGGGACCGCTATTTAAACGCGGTTCTGTTCGCGTACGGTGAAGGACTGCAAGAAAGTTTACGGTTTTCACCCTTCGAATTGTTGTAGAGAAGAAAGGTTCGATGCCCGATGCGGATGCTACACGAACTATGGACATATGCCGTATGTGTTAGATATGCTAGATAAACTAGAAACTACATGTATGATTTCACGTGATGAATTAATGAAATCGGGACGCAACTATGCCAAATATAATCGCAAAGCGCAAAATAGGATATTTATTGTAGTAGATCAGGTTATATTGCTTCTTCCAATTAGCACAAATAAGTTACTAGTCCGGTGGAAAAGGTACCCACCAAGTTAAATATATCAAGGGTGACATTGATTATACAATTGACTTTGTCGGTAATTTAAAGAATTCCGTGCTAACATGCTTAAGTTGTACATCAAGAAACAGAGAGACAATGTAGAAAAATAGAGGTCTTAAATGTTGTATGACGACGTAATAGGCTCAGAAACCGAGGTTTCCCTTGAGTGTCCCTTGGGAATTGCGAGAGAAGGGTTAGATAATGTCGGTTTGAGTGCAATTGACCAAAATACAGTGTTACGAAATACCTGATATGGCATAGAGGGTACACCATACTCCTCTAATCTATTTTTAAGCTTATCAGTCCTATTAATTTTGTTATATAATTTGTCTGTCGTTATCCTGTATTTAATGAATTATTATTTTGAAACTCATAGTTATGACACTGTTACGCAATACCCGATATGGCATAGAGAGTACACCATACTCCTCTAAGTGAGTTGTCCTGTACAGCGAGTCGCACGTGCCGCGCGTATAATAAAGGTTTCGCGCGAATCACTTTTTACATGTACAGCATACTACTATATAGGTATAGTGCAGGGTCATTTTAAGAGGCAGTGGAGATTAGAGCAGACCTCTAAACGTTTCATTTGTTGGGAATTAGAGCCAAAAAGTTGGGTGAGTCAAATGCGTTCTTTTTGGTTAATGTTTCAGTCAAATGTTCAGTTTCGTAATAGCACGTTCGTTTTATTATGTATTGCGTTAATTCGTTTTATTATTTGGAAAACTGTCCATTTTTTATATTCAGCTCGCCGGTCAACGAGTGAATAGAGTATTCCAGTGCAATGTTAACCGGTGGAGTGGAGACGGGCAAACATGAACTACTGTCGCACCGAAAGGAAGTGCCGTGTTAACGTCCGTAGTTTTGTTTTATTGACTATCTTATGTAAGACACGAATAGCGTGTTTATAGTCAATTGAACCCTATGTTTTGATTTATTGACTATTTTGTGTGAAACGCGAATAGCGTGTTTAGTCAATTGAATGCTATGTTTTGTTTTAGTTACTATTTTGTGTGTGACACGAATAGCGTGCTTATAGTCAATTGAACCCTATGATTTGATTTATCGACTATTTTGTGTGAAACACGAATAGCGTGTTTAGTCAATTGAATGCTATGTTTTGTTTTAGTTACTATTTTGTGTGTGACACGAATAGCGTGCTTATAGTCAATTGAACCCTATGATTTGATTTATCGACTATTTTGTGTGACATATGAATATCGTGTCTATAGTCAATGTAATGCTACGTTTTGTATATTGGATACAGACATATAGTACAGTAGTGGATGACTACAGACATTTAGTAGGGTAGTAGATTCATTTGTGTATTGTGTGCTCATTATATACATATATAATATATACCTATAGTATATATATATATACCTATCATGTTGATTTTTTAATATAATTTTTATTTAACCGAACGTGTTTGTTATTTCTTTAAAACCCTACCTAGTCTCAAAGAGTCGGCTCGACAACGTTACATACAACTTCAACAAGTTAATGCACTCTTGGTTAAATATTCGAACGTATTCACCGACAGACCAGGTTGTACAACCTTGGTAGACCTCAACATTAAACTGAATACATCTGACCCCATTAGAATGAAAGGTTATCATGTATCACATAATGCACCAGACGTAGTGGAGGTAGAGGTGAGTAAATGTTAGATCTGGGGGTGGTTGACTCATCCAACTCGCTATATTCTTCTCCCGTAGTGCAAGTCAGGAAACAAAATGGGACGAACCGATTCTATATAGACTTACTACAGTTAAATAAAATCACAATGTTCGATGCAGAACCAATGCCAGGTATGGAGGGCATATATGCAAAGTTGTCGGTAAATCGATGGATTTGAAAACTGGACCTGTCCAAGGGATATTGGCAGGTTCCCATTGTTCACGAGTACCTTGCATTGACAACATTTGCGACCCAGAAATGATTATATCACTTCAAAGTATACCCATTCGGGTTAGTAGGTACCAGTGCCACCTGATGTTGTTTGATGCTCAAGTTGCTACAAGATTTAGAAAGCGTTGATATCTTTGTAGACATATTCGTGTACACGAATGCTTGTAGTGAGCACGTTTCCATCTCGGAGGAACTCTTCCATTGACTCCGTAGAGCAAACCTCACAGTGAAACCCACTAAATGCAGCATTGGCTATACATATTTAGACTGTTTGGGTCATAGTCAGTGGTTGAAGTAAGCTGAAACCTCACCCCAAGCACGTGGAAGCCATTATAACGGTACCAAAGATAGACAACAAAACGTACGTTCGTTCATTTATAGGTCTTGAAGGGTTTTATAGAAAGTGTATACCAAACGTTGCAGCCATGGCTAAACCACTGTCTGATCTGACACAGATGGAGCAACCAAATATATTAGAATAGTGGCCGCCACAAGATAGATCTTTTGCGCGCTGAAAAGTAACAAATTAGTGAATCTATATTAATATTGCCAGATGTTAGCAAGCCCTTTATTTTAGGAACAGATGCATCTGAAACTAGGGTTGAAGCAGTTTTACTGCAAGAGCAAGATAACAATAACTTACCTGTTGCTTACTCAAGTAAAAAATTGTTACCAAGGGAGGAAAATTATTCCGTTATTGAGATAGTGTTTGGCCGTAGTGTGGGAAATTGGAAAGTAACAAGCGTATCTTTTGGGGAGATTTCGTTCTCGAGGCTAATGACCAAATCATATTGTATTTAAACAATGCCATAGTCGCTACCGCTTTGGGTGATGCGTTGAGCCCTGATAATACAACCTTACCGATTCCGTGTACAGGCAATGAGAATAGTTGAAAATATAGGGGCAGATTGCTTGAGTAGGACATGATTGTAAATTTGAGTACTATTGGACAAATATCTAGGATAAACAAGTGTTTTTCCATGTAAGAGACGGTACTAACATGTATCTCGCTGATATGCTTGGATGTCATGCATTAGTTCGGTTCTATTTATCTTAAGGGAATTTTGCTTTGTGGCAAATAAAGGTGGATAATTAGGGACTGATGCGTTCAGACGACATATAATGCAGAGGTGATCTGGTGCAAGTTCGTGGGATACAAGTGTGAACCGGAGAATATTATAATCAGATCTATAAAGAATCCTGTCAAAACGGTGACCATGCTAATGATTGGGTTGGTTAACTGACTGTTTAATGTTGAAAACATGAATGGAATCTAGGACTTTTGATGTGTATGGGTTTCCAGGACAGTCAAAGCGAACTTTGAAATCTCCAAGAATAATCAGGTTGTGACATATCGAATTTCCATATTCCAAGAGATTCGGAAACTGCTTCAAACAGTGTGCCAGAAATTGAAAGTTATGTTGTGTTTTTAGACATTGTATCATGTAATTCTTTGTGGTGACTGAAATTACAACTCTGTGAGAGTGGCGGGGAAAGCACTTCATGAAGTAACCGGTGGGTGTTAGATCCGCGCACTTGGGCTCATCGCCTGTTGTTTTTACCCATGATGTTGACCATGTTGCGTTTCTCCGGTGGTCTTAATCATTGGTCGTTTTTCAATGCAATACGCAGTGGTATCTCTGGGATAGTTTTCACAAAGGTTGGTGATTAAATAGGGATTTGCACAAGGTTATCTAAATTAACGGCTGAAATTTTAAGCTGTTTAGCCGGAATGGGCGAAAGGGAGATAACTTGAAATCTTCTTGCAGTTCTACGCCGGCCAGCTTTGAAACAAAGTTTTATTTTTTGCTTCTGTCTAAATTTAAGCAACGATGACTGTAATCAGTTCGTTTAGTTTTGATTTGAGCACATTATAGTATAGAGAGCCAAGGAGTGCTCATTTAAAGCATTAATGAGGGTCCATCATACAATTGACCGGCGATCATGTGCTGGCGGTTTATTCAAAAACAAAGGAAATTGTAGCAGAGAAGCAAGACATGATGGGAAAACTTCTAACTGCTTTTGTTTACATGACACATACAATTAAATAAGATACATTTTATGAATGGCACAATGTATGCACGAAAAGATATGTTCCTATGTGAGTGAAACTGCAACTGCTAGAAGTCTCTATTGTGGTTAGACCTGCCTGGTGTCAATATTGAAATACTGCAATATCACAATCATGGCTTAATAATCGCTGACATGTTTTTCATTTGTCAATGAATGCAAAGTGGTAGTGATCACTAAATTATAATACAGTAATCGTAGACGGAGCTGATCTAATATACACTTTAAATTGCTTCAAAGCCCATATATAAAACCAAGCATTCCTTCTATATTGTGCAATAATTTTTCTGGTGCTTATATAATTTATTAGAAATATAGCACACTGGATGATCAACGCCAATATTGTCTTCTTGAATTAACACTGCACCAACCATAGCATCACTTGTATGAAGAGACAATCACAGTGAATGTCTGTAATTTAAAGCTGAAATAACTGGTGCACTCTTAATATAACCTTCAAATTAAACAAAATATTTTCAAACCATTAAACTTTGTTTCCTTGCTTAATACAGTTACCATGGTATCAGCAATTATCGAAAATTAGTACAAGTTTTCTGATAATATCCAGTCATAATGAATAATCGCATCAGTTGCCTTTAGTTAACAGGCACACTAATTTAGAGAAAGCATTGACCTTAGTATGTACAAGTGTAACGACGCGTTTAGGTCCCACAATATGTCCTAGAAATGTAACATAAGCTCGGTATAGCTAACCTTTGGATACATTAATTGCGAACAGTGTTTTGTCAACACGACGAGAACAAAGTAATCTCATCAAGAGCCGGACCAATACAAATGTCAGCTAAGGTAATACTATCCTGTTCAACATCATTCGCAAGGGCTTTCCTTGCTAATGTTCAAGTAACAACAAGCTGGGTTTAAATCAGGGATTTTTTTCTTAAAAGGAATTACCTTCTGGTTTAAACCAGGAACGTAAATTATATATGGATTAACCAGAACCTTACTTCCATCCAGGCATTGCCTAGTATTACATCAATATCATCGATGGATAAAGAAAATACTTTTCGGACCCTCACGGGTGCCGAGGCTAAGTCTGACGACACATTTACCCATTGAAAAAAAACCTTAACAAAGCGACACTATACTTCTTGAATACTAATACTCTCAGTAGAAAAAGATAAAGTACCTGATACTAACAGACTATGATAAGCTCTTGCGTGCCTTACACTTTTAATAGGCATAGTACTAGGAGAATCAATAATGAGTAATACAATACATTTCGACATAAATGATTCCCATCTGTCCATATTTAAATCAGTTTGGAATTTGTTTGACCCGATACATGTATTGCATTACCTATGTCACCGTGTCCTATCTATCTTAGAAACTACGCATTTGTAATATGTCTATGTTGATCATGTTGCTTAACCATAAATTCGCAGCAACCATCAAGCACGTGCCTATTTGTCTTGTAATAGGTGCACGTATGTTGAGGTAAGGGTGCTTTGATTAATCTTTTCAGAAATTTGATTCATAACAGTTGTGCCATATTGTGATTTGGAAGTGCTTGCATCATAATGAAATACGTGTTTTAACATAATTCTGTTGAACGCAAGGCTTAGTGACAAAAGGACCTTAATGAGTTAAGCAATACTTTTCAGGTTTCCTAGCAGAGTTTCGACTTTGTGCTGATCAAGGTAAATCCTAGTTAAACTGTGGACAGAAGTCTTGAACTCGTCAACTAATACGTGTTTTCTAAGATTTTCGTAATCATTGCATACTGTTTTGGGTAAGTGAAAGCTATAAAATAATTTCTCATTGCTCTTGAAAATTGGACATGGGTTTGTCCAGTTTCATTATTCCTACACCTTCTCCGTAGACCTCATGTACCAACACATAACCTTGGACGATGCATTCCTTACACAGGTTATGCAGCGCATTTTGTAGCACAGACAGAGATATGTAGGCATCACGAACTTTACGCAAGAAAGTGCACAGTGTAATAATCGAGTGTATTGTTTTAAACCATGAAAACATTTATCGTCTTCTCTTTCTTTAAAATAGGGTACTAGCCTAATATTTTCTTGAAATTTTCTTGACATTTTCTTCTATAAAGTAGGGACGTGCTTTTCTCTTGCCAACTCTTATTCTTTCAATATAAATTGAAATGATCCTTCTTATTGTCCTATTATGCGATGCATTTATCTTTCATATTTTATCACATTTCATCTTTATTTGCATTATATGTTATCACTTTCTCACAATGGTATCTCACTCAGTTCTTTATCTCCCTCTCTCTCTCTCTTTGATCTCTTTATCTCTCTTTTCTCTATCTTGTTTTCACTTTGATCTCTTTCTCTCTCTCGTTCACTTTTCACCTCTCTCTCCTCTTCTATATCTGTCTGATGTGGTTCTCTCTCTCCCGTTCTCTCTCTCTATCTATATATCATTTCGTTCTCAAAATGCTCTATCTATCTGTCTTTATCTCCCTCTTGTCTCTGTCTCTCCCTGTGTCTGTCTATGTCTCTCTCTCTCTCTCTCTCTCTCTCTCTCTCTCTCTATATATATATATATATATATATATATATATATATATATATATATTTACATATATATTTATTTCTCTTTCTGTAGCTGAAACTGTATTTGTCAACATGTTTCTGAATAATTTTTTTCTTAGTTGTATATGATTCCAGTATTTTATTTTCAATTCCATAACTTGCATCGTAGGTCTTGATCTAGCTGTTTAATTAAACACATGGTTATTTTATCTAACAATGTTATTTGCAAAAAGCGCAATATGTTTGGGTGTGACCGATAATCTCCCATTCCCTATCTTCTCTTACGGCAGCGTAAATCCAGTTTATATAAATTACTAAATTCGTCAGATAGGTGCTTTGGTGACTCATAATGCATCAATGATCATCATGATCATCATTATCTTGACCTAGTGTGGTCGTCGAGGCACTCTGTTGCAGAACATCTGACGAGTTTTCTCCGCTTGTCGCGAACATGTACCAATGCCTCTGTCTCCGCATACACTTAGCAGCAGAGAGGGTGAACCCTACAACCTTGTAGAGGCGTCGATTCGATGATCTAAGGCTTCTACCAAATAGTAAAAAAAATGGCGTCTATTCGATAAAATAAGATTTCCTTATATACGCCAACTATGTTGTCGTTCACCCTCTCTGCTGCTGGCACTTTCAGTTCTGGTTAACCAAAAATAATAAATGCTTTCAACCAAATATTTGATCCAGTCCGATACGATATCGTGTCCGAGGATCATGTAAATTTATTGTTATAAATCCGTGCGGGGTTGACTGAGCATTACTAAAGAAATTTTTAAATTGATTGAAATTCATATCAGAGCACCATGTCTGCCAAATATTTCGTAGCGTATGTGTATCAACGCCGTTAAACACAGCAAGAATATTACAGTTATCTCTGATCACTTTTGGAATCTGAGTGTAGCGTTGAGTGACATATATCACGTCAGTGTTTTTATGCCTGCCTCTGGAAAAGATCCTAGCTGGGTTTTTTTGATTGTCTAACATCACATCGTCGTATACGACTAAATTGTTAATGCTCCCATCAAGGTCATTCACGGATGGCGCCTCGTCAATATCGGTTATAAAATCAATGGCGTTCTCACCTTTAATTTCTGATGCATTCTCGTTAAAATCCTTTAACACTTCATAGCATCGTTGATCATCTACGCTAGGAGCAACTAAATACAATTTATCCCACTTCATCCATCTCATTATTAAATTGAGCAACAATTGCGTCTTGCCGGATCCAGATGGCCCGATTATAATTGCACGGATAGAGTTTGGTAGCGCTGCATGATGCTTAACTGGTTCTCTTATTTTAGTCGCTGAAAAATCAATTATATTCATATCTCTATACATAAATTATGGATCTATATTGTATGAAGTGTAAAACGCGTACTGGCACAAATGATGTGACGACGATTCCAACTAAAAATAACAGATCAGCACTTACTGGTAGATGTGCAACATGTGGTATAAAAAAGTTTAGATTTATTTCTACAAAATCAAAGATTTTACAATCCGGAGATGTTTTAAAAAAAAACGAGGTGGTGATATCGCAGCCAAATTGGCAAAGCTCCATGGAACCCTATGGGCAAAGTACCCCGGAGAAAAGCACCTTCCAGGATATAGCTACTGTGGCCCCGGAACACGATTAGATATCAGACTTGATGATCAAAATCAACCCAGATCCGGCGAGTATCCGATAAACGCCATTGATAAGGCGTGTCATGATCATGATGTCGCATATAAAAGCAGTAATCTGCAACACAGGCATCTCGCGGATGTAAAATTAATTCATGCGTTAAATGCTATTCCTGATAAATCTTTCAAAGAAAAATTGGCTTCATGGTTGGTAAAATCAGCTATGAAAGGTAAATTGATGTTAGGTGCTGGTAATTAATAATATGGAATCTATTTATTATTCTCCCAAAGGATACTGGCGGGGTAGCGCTGCAATCAATAAACTCGCCAACGCCGCAAAAGTGAAAAAGGCTACTGCGGCTAATTGGTTATCCAAACAGGCACTATGGCAGATTTATCTACCACCGCCTAAACAAACCAATTTCTCGCATTTTGATGTTACCGGACCCAATGAAGTTCATCAAGCTGATTTATTGTTTTTACCACGTGACAACGGTTACAAATACGCGCTAACCGTAGTTGACGTTGCGAGTCGATACAAACAAGCAGAACCGCTAAAAACAAAGTCAGCTACTGAAGTAGCTTCTGCATTTGAAAAGATTTATCGAAAGGGTCCTCTGCGTTGGCCGAATCTATTACAAGTTGATCCTGGCAAGGAATTTCAAGGCGCTGTTTTATCAGCGATGAAACATCACAATGTCACCATCAGACAAGGACATACTGCACTACATCGCGATCAGGCAATTGTTGAACGATTTAATCGGACTCATGCTGAACGGTTATTTGGATATCAATACGCGAAGGAGTTTATTCAGGATAAAAGATCCCGTGAATGGGTTAAGAGATTACCAGCTGTGATTACCGCGCTCAATAACGAGATTACTCGAACAATTAACATGAAACCTGTCAACGCGATTAAGAAAGCGTCTATACCAAAAATGGAAATCCAAGGAATTTCACAAAAAGATTTCAAAGAACCAATTCTTGGTAGTAATGTCACTGTGAGATATTTATACGAACCAGGAGAGCTTGAAGGTGGCAGAAAAAGGGCTACTGATCCTATTTGGAGTGTTACTGCACACAAGATATCTACTATAACACGATCAACTGGTAGACCTCCAATCTATAAACTGGATTCAACTGCCCCTCAGCGGGTTTTTACACGCGAACAATTACAAGTGATTCCTGACGATACTCAATTGCCACCTCATGGTCTTAACTAGCACCCCTTCGTCTGTTACACTCAAGACAAGTCAGCATAACATTATCGTTGGTATGACCAATGCTGCTATTCTTTCTGTCTACGGTAAATTGGCGAGGATCTTTATCCGAATACTGCCAACGCATTATACAATTACAACTTGCGCAGTGATTATTCTGTTGTTGTTTCAGCGTAATTATTAATTTAGCATCAATGTCAAATTCTCTATTATTTTTTTTATCCTGTTGTTTATAACCGGAGAGTTTTTTAATAATGATGCTAGCATCATCCATTGTAGTGTCATCATCATCACCAATGATTTCATCATCGCCTGACTCTGTCAGGACAACTCTTCGAAGTTGATTTAATCTCCTCACTTTGGATACTGCAAGATAGACTAAATTCGACCATTCATTGCGATTATCTACCATCCAAACAATTGTATCCGATATAGTCAATCCCTGTGAAGAATGTATCGTCGCTGCGTATCCTAGCGTCCACGGGGATTTATTAGCACGCAATGCATCTTCAACGACGCTGATATCAACCAGCACAATATCATTTAACACGAGAATCTGCTTTTCACTCTTCCCTGGAATATCAACTTCAATATTCTGCTTTCGTGTATCCGAAGGCCTATAACACAACGGTACTGGAAGTGTTGCAAATTTTTCTTTATGCGTTTCAAATAACTTCATCTGAAGTGTGTCTCTGACTATTTTTCTACTTGCTACTATCAAATCATTTGGTCTCCACGTTTCCCAAAAATCATTCATGGGAGTTTCTGAAATTATTTCACGCGCTATTTCACATTGGATTTTATCCGGCTGTAACCTAATCATTGCTTTGAACTCGCGTAATTGTTCATCAAGTGATCTATAATCAGTAGTAATTTCTTCATAGTAGTCTACAAAACCCTTTAGCCATTCATGTGGAGATGCACCGACAAATGGTGGTGGTTGGCCGTGATCACCGGACATGACGACTTTTGTGTTTTTGTTTAACAACCATTCGAGAAATGTTTGTAATACTCTCAACGATACCTTGCATATTTCATCCCAGATTATGATTTCAGGAATGAATTTATCGCCCATTCGATCAGGGGTCCATATATCGCCTTTCCATCGAAAGAAACTGTGATAAGTACAGGCATTTACCCCTCGCTGTATCATCTCTCTGGCGAGTCTGTGAGTCGGTGTTAACACAATCATGTTTGACCGACGATATAATTCAATTGCACGAGTTGTCTTTCCTGACCCACCACAACCGTTTAAATAAACTGTCTTGTATCTACATATTGGATCAGATACCGGTGGTACATTAGAAAATGCTGATTGAATCTTATCACACTTTAAGTACTTTTCATCCATGGTAACATCTGCCGATTCACAATACTCGTGTAGTTTTTCCTTTTTAAATCGCCAACATCCCCACGCTTCCTCGGGATCTGTGAATTTAGCTACATCTGATTTGTATTTCTCGTGGATATAAATAGAATCAGTGGCTACTCTAACTGCGGTATTAGGAAATCTATTTATCATCGAAAATAAATTGATAGAAGCATAAGCTAGCATAGAACTTCTCAAATGCGTATATTGTTTAATATATCCATCACAATAGGTAACAACCGTACCTAATTTCTCACCATTGGATAGAAACGCGTCTTTACGATTTACAAGTTTTCCCTGTTTCGTTAAATCCGTTACAATAAAATCGTATTCAGCGATGTCTATGATCAACCGCGAGGAATATTTTGCATTGTCGTATCTTCCACCCTGGGTAAATTTACCGATTATTCTTCGTCCAAAATCTTTTGCTTGTTCTTTTTTAATTTCAAATAACTTTTTAGACCAATTCATGACTTCTTCCTCGCTGAAATCAGGAAACTGTTTTCGCTGTTCGCTAATTATACGATCTAGATCGGGTTGTGGTAGCCAAACTTCTTTCTGAGCTCGATAGCATATAATAGCTTCGGAAACAATCAACGATTGTAACATCTCACAATCAATCATATATCGTAGTAACACTATTGACATCCAGGCCTTTTCAGATATATGTCTACCAAGCCAAACATAACTACACGGATGTAACCCTGTAGCGAGTTCAAATGATATCACACGAGCGAATCCGGTTAAATCAAAATCAGGTAATGGCCCATTAATCGCAACACGAGTCATTTCATGCGTGGGGTGTCCAAATCGTTTAAAGTACTCAGCGGCTTCTCCATATCCTAGAAAACTCCCTGGATAACACGCAGCTATATCAATTGAAATCATACCGTCACGTGAGTATTTTGTATTACACAGTCCTCCATGACTAAAATCGACGCAACTCAATTTAACATCTTCGAGAAAATCACTTCGTGTTGGACGCCATGAGTTTTTTTCTCTTGCGAAGTGAGCTACCACTGATGGAATAGTAAAACTATCCGTGAGTAGTTTTTCATGGAAACTCTCCGGTGAAAAATCATTAGCAATTTTTCTCATTCTGTTATCTAATTCTTCAACGCGATATAATTCACCATTTGGTCTTACAAATTGATCAAATCCTATTTCGGGATCTTCATCACTTCTAAGTAACCACACTGACACAGGATCATCTTTACACAACGCATGAATAGCATCGAATAATTTCTCATTATAAGAAACATCTCCGGAAAATTCCTCGGGGATATATCTCACGATTCGTTCTCGTGGAAATATTGTTACTGCAGGTGTCCACGCGTGTTCGTTATGATCAATAATTTGTATTGGAGCTCCATTTTTGTTATATTTCGGTTCGTATAAAACTTCTCCGGTTATCGTCATTACTGATATTGGGAATCTTAATGATGTTTCTAATTTAGCTATATCAGAAATCTTTGCACCGTGCTGTTTCACTGTCAGTTCCCATTCGGTTATTTTCCTACGTCGCAGATCAGTTAGTTTATTTCCTCGGGATGCATTTGTGAAGTGTTCCATTACCCGTGTTGCTACACAATTGAGCCTTGACGAAGTCAACGGTGAATATTTCATAGGAGCTAGTTTTGCAATATCGGGTTTATCATTTAACGGATATATCCCATAAACAATTGCTGTTCCAGGATAAGATCTTTCGTAGTATGGTTTGTCAATTTCAGTTAGAATTCCTGGTTTGGAATCTCTACTTACAATGACAGTTTTTTTATCCTTGAGGATTGGTTCAAATTTATCCCTGATAATCCATTTACCTTCGACTTCGATAATGAATTTTATTCTGAAAAAATACTTTTGTTGGGAATTGCTTTGCAATTTACCTTTGGATTTTACACCCTTGGATTTCCATGAAAATCCTTTGGATTTTACGCCAAGGTGTGAAATTATCTCAGTTGCTCTTTCATCGTTCATAGTAGCATCGATGATGGGTACATTGACATCTTCATCAATAATTCGAAATGTCGACCAACAGTATGCTGCACCGTCTCGGTAGAATTCATTAAAACACTCCCTGATTTTACCCAGTATAGTTCTATCACCGATTAGACGTTTTGGTGTATCAGAGACTCTATCGAGATTGAATTTATTATTTTTCCAAGGCTTAATTTTCGATAATCTCTTGAACTCCTCCATGTTATAATTAAAACAAGTATTTAAATAGAAAAATATAGTATAATGAATCACTGCAAGTGGCTTATGATTGGATCAACAACCCCGTGTAACAAATCATGCAGGAGAGAATTCTGTGGGTATCATATGCAAAGCGTGAGAAACGGTTCAAAAGGTCCTCTCCCATGCCTCCGATGTGGGGTGGGCGTCAGTTGAAAATCGCAGTTGTGTCTTCCTTGTGGGGGTAAACGATACAGGGAACTAAAACGCTATTATGACAAACGAATTAATGACCCGTTCAATGACAAGGTCATCAAAATCCCTCAAGATTATATCCAGAGGTTTATAATTAAAGCAGATAATAAATTAGACAAATAGTATTATTATACAAATGAGCCAAGATTTCAGACCTCACCCAGTGCTTGTTAATTACGAAGCCTCCAGTGATGGTGTTGTCAGGCACCGCAGACTAAAAAAACCGGTTGGATATCTGAATAATATGGGGTATTTGTTGTTTAGTGCTAGAAATAAAACATATCTCTGTCACAGAATTATTTTTGAATGTCATAACGGATTAATCGAAGACGGATTTGTGATTGATCACATAAATGGCGTGAAGATTGATAATTGTCTTAAGAATCTTCATGCCGTCTCAAAAAGTCTGAATTCAAAATTAGGTGGAACCGGCAAATACGCAAAACACCCCAAGGGTGTGAAATCGTTTGATTTAGAAACCAGCGAGGAGAGAATCTTTCATTCGATAAACGAAGCCAGTAGATATTTTGACATTTGTATGCCTTTGAATTCGATTTGTTGCAGAAAATTTAATTAAAACATCTCTGTCTAAAAAAAATGGTCATAAAATAAAATTCGTATACACCTGAAACTATTTAAGGGAGGTAAATCCTTTATGGATAAATCCACTGCAATTCACACTCTACCTACTAAGTTCCCTTGTATTATGACGTCAAAGGAATTTGTCGCCTGCTATATTACCTGTATACCTTGACTAGGCGCGCCCACGTGACTGTAATGGAGATATAATACATGAGTTTCGTTAGAAAATAAAACTTTTTATTGTAGCTTGGGCTAAAACTGCATTATTTAAATAGTTGTATTTTTATTTATCTACATATCTCATGTGTGGGGGTGGGTGGACTAGCAGTAAAGCAGACAGCTAACTATACGTTCTTTCAGTACAAAAATTATTTATAATCTAACGCATTACCTATGTTCGCTCAGCCGGAACGCGAGTGTTTCCTATTCATTGAAGTAGGTGGGCGTGGTTAAAATTCCTCTGTATACAGCTCTTTGTGATGCATTTTTGTCTAGAGAATTAAACAGGGAAAATATACGCTATTATTTAACAACTGTATTATTTTGTTTAATGTTTCATTTAAAATATTTGTCTCATTTAAATGTTTTGAAACAGCATTAATAAGTAATAAGGAAATAAAATAACACACTCGTGAATCAACGCTGCTGGATTAGTCGCCTTATATAGCATATGAAAGGTAGAAAGCTGGGGCTTTCGAAGGCCAATGCGACCGATCAAAACTAACTCACGCTATTTAACTCGGGCGTGTGGTTGTCTTTTGTTCACAATCATGCAACCGGGTTAATTTAATTGGGTTGCTTTTGATTGGTTGGTTGGCCGTAGAAAATCCGCACCGTCGTTTCATGTTTGTGCTGTCTTGTGCCGTCCCAAATCATTACCATCATCGTTTCATTGAATATGGTTGTGAATGTCCTCCCAAGCATATCTTCTTGGCGGTCTAAGATGATGTTTGTCACCTTAGGCCTCCCTTTCGGAGATGTATGCTTTGGGGACATCGCAAATCCCATCCTTAATTAAGTATATGTATGCCAAAAATCTGCCGCAACACTCGAGTGGAGATATACGGCATTGTACTGTCCATTAATTAAGTATATGTATGCCTAAAATCTGCCGCAACACTCGAGCGGAGATATATACGGCATTGTACCGTCCATTTATGTATGCCTAAAATCTGCCGCAACACTCGAGCGGAGATATATACGGCATTGTGCTGTCCTTTAAAAAACGGGTCAAAAATGACCCCCCAATTTTTTTTTAATAATTAGAGATACAGGATACTATATTTATATAAAACTATAAATAATGGATATCAAAGATGTAAATGCTATAATTGCCGAAATCTCAAAGTTAAAAAATAACGGGGTAGTATTATCTGAAGATCTCGACTGTGACAGGATTGCCTCGGAATATGAAGACATAGAGTATCAGTCTAGTAAGTGTCGTTATGTTTTACCCAAGATGTACAGGCTCGTGAAAGGAATTCAAAAGTCCATTAATGCTTGCTTGTACGGTAACGACATTCATTTATTTATAACGCTATTTAACACCGTTGAAGCAATACGTCAAAAGCTCGGCCAAGAGTATCAAAAACGAGCTGAAATTAGTTCTAAGGTTCGTGATCTTAGAAAAATGTTAAACGAGGAAAAACCCGTATCTTAACCACATGAGTGATAGGCTTTCAGTAATGTTTATTAAAAATAATTTTTTTTTTAGCGTTTTTTGTAACTACATTGGATTTTCTCCTGAAAGGATATTCATCAGTTTGGACTTGCTAATGCAGTTATGTGCGTACTCTATGATCTGGTTGTGGTAGCAAGTAATCACCGCGACGCCTCCATTTTCACGTAGTTGTTGTTTTTGCCGCGTCGTTGACACAAATCGTTCATCACCGTTCTCAGATATTACAATTCTGAAACCCCAGCGATGTTATTTCTGAAACATTCACGGATAGCGTCGTACAGTTTAACCCTGTTGAAGATGGATACGTTAGCTTGATGGTACATTATTTAATAACTTATCTTTTAATTGTGATAGTTTCACATTTGAAAAATTAGTTCATAAACAATATATGGTAGGTGAATCGCTTACAACTAGATTAGCCCGAGAGCGGCTAGCAGCAATTAAAAAGTTTATACCGGTTCGAGACAGACTTCGCGAGAAACTTCAACAACGACAACAAGCGCAGACTGACTTTTCTGTGTCAAGTGAACAACTGTTTACTCCGATAACAAGTGCGACCAAAGGTGTGAAAAAGTTAACTGAAGCAGCAATATACGGAGATATTCCTGAGCGAGAACAAGCAAAGAAGGCGCCGCTGCTTGATACGCTTGAAAAAATAGCAGCAGAGACCGAACAAACGCGCGAAGGGATACAACAGCTATCCAGTGATATAAAAACTCAGCGCGAAATTGAAGAACGCGAAGGTGCAGCTGCAGGAAGAGACTATTCACCTGAGAATATATTTACAGTCGCAGCATTAAATGAAATTGAAGGAATCCGAACGGATTACGAATTAGCTGATTTTGCTAGAGAAAATTTTCCAAAGGGTAAGAGAGA